>JAULKM010126816.1:0-20047 GCA_032355605.1 Rubia tinctorum | reverse complement strand
TAATCTCTTCCTCCAAGTTCTCCATTTTCAACCAAACTTTCTAAACCATTCTTCAACCATTTAAAGCTTCCTCCCAAAAAAGTAGCATTAGACCTATTTCCTTCCAACAAAGTGGTATCAGAGCTTTTTCCTTCCAACAAAGTGGTATCAGAGCTTTTTCCTTCCAACAGAGGTTTCCTTGAGCTAACCGGTTATTATCGTCGTTTCGTGGCTCACTATGCCACCATTGCTGCTCCTTTAACTGATTTGCTAAAACGCAATAGATTTGATTAGACTGTTGAAGCTGCGGTGGCTTTTGAGTCCTTAAAAAAAAGCCATGACATGTACCCCGGTGTTGTGACTTCCAGATTTCTCACAACCATTAGTTTTCGAAACTGATGTTTCCAACAAGGGCGTTGGCAGTGTCCTTATTCAAGGAGGTGACTTAATTTCCTACTTCAAGAAAAAGCTAGGTTCGAAGTTGTTAGGCAGTTCGACATATGTATGGGAGGTACGGTTGGTGGTCGAAGTTGTCTCTAAATGGCTCCAATACCTGTTGGGCGGACCCTTTTTCATCAGAACCGATCACAAGAGCTTGCAAGGCTTACTAACTCAAGTGGTTCAGACACCGGAACAATAACATTATGTATAGAAGCTGATGGGATTCGAGTTCACTATTCAGTACAAAACTAGAGCTGAGAATGTTGTGGCTGATGTGTTATCGTGTCAGGATAAGCCGTCTAAAGCTGAATTTTGCATGGCAATTTCCTCATGTATGTACCACTACATAGACACTCTGCGAGCTGAACATGTGAGATGTGAAGAAATACAGGCTATTATGTGAAAACTTGAGGAATCTCCAGGTGAAGTAACACTCTTCTCTGTCTGCGATGGTATGCTGTTTCACCACAATAGGTTATATTTGGGAGCTTCTTCAACTCTTAAGGTACCTTTGATACGCGAGTTACATGATACTCCGTTGGTCGGACACACGGGCATCAATCGCACCTTGGCGCTCCATTGTGTAAATTTTTTTCCGAATGGTGTACGAAAGAATGTTTCGGACTTTGTGGAGCATTGTGTTGATTGCCAAACTATTAAGTAATCAACGTCACCTCCTCTCGGTCTCCTATAACCAGCGGAAATACTGGAATGTTTTTGGGATGATGTCTCCATGGACTTTATCATCGGCCCGCCCTCATCCTTGAAATTTGCAGCCACAATGGTGGTCGTTAATTGACCATCTAAATACGCACACTTCTGCCCTTTACCAATCCAGCACTTTGCATCCCATGTTACGGAGCTGTTTTCTTCTATGGTTGTCAAGCTTCATGGTCCTCCCAGAATCATCATCTTCGATCATGATCCTTTTCACAAGCCAATTTCGGCGGAAGATTTTTGAGCCCATGTGAACCACTTTAAAGACCAGCTCGGCGTACCACCCAGAAACAGATAGCTAGTCAGAGGTGCTCAATTCCTATCTAGAGCAATATCTACACTTCCACATATCCAAAAAGGTGGGCGTCATTTCTAACTTGGGAATAATATCATTATAACACAACCCTCCATCATCCATCAATATGATTCCTTTTCAATCTCTCTAGGGTCGCCTTCCGCCGACAATTTTGGCATATTCCACTCTTACAACCACTGTGCAAGCAGTGGAAGAAGTATTAACACAGCGAGGGGCTTTACTTGCACGGTTCCGTGACAACCTAAAATGAGCTCAAAACCCAATGCAACAAGTAGTGAACAGCAAGTGCCGCAAAGGCTACTTCAAGTTCGTCGACCTTGTGTTAGTGAAGCTCGAACCTTACAGACAATCCACAGTTGCTCGGCGTCTCAACTCCAAAATTTGCAAAAGGTATTTTGGTCCCTTTTCGGTGATTACTATTGCAAGATCCTTGGCTTATAAACTTCAACTACCGTCCGGGGAGGCAAATCCACGTTACATTTCATGTATCTCTTCTAAAGCCTTTTAAAGGCAATTATCCAGCCGAGAGTTTTCCACTGCTGGAAGCTAGCACATGTAGCACACTAGTTCTCACCCCCATCCTGATCATTGCCACTCGAACTTTGATGGACAACGGAGAGCAACGTTGTCAAGTGTTGGTTTTTCGGTCTGTAAGTTCGCTGGAAGACACCACCTAGGAGGAATAGCCAGAGTTCTGTTCTTTTTACAATTTGGCTGACCTCGAGGACAAGGTAATTTTTTAAGGATGGGAAAGTGATACGTTGGTTAATGTGATAATTGACAAGGAAAGAATGGCTAGTTAGACTCATGTGGAAGAAGAAATAGAGTTTACTTCAATCCAAAGTTCAGTATAACTTGGAGGAGGAAGACCCAAAAGAGAAAATAAATGTCCAACTTGAAGGATTTTGTGAAGCAATAGATGTGAGGTTGGTGCTTTCGGTTATGAGGGTGACAAGAAACATTCTGTACTCCCTCTGTCCCAGTTCAAGTTACACACTTTTTGGTCAATTTTCTCAAGACACATTTGACCATAAATTTTAACCAGCATATAGATACAAATATCATTATGTGAGATATCATTGAATTCCCTGTATGATGTATTTTCTAAACATTAAATTTTAATACACCATTATTATACATAAACAAAATTATCGTTGGTCAAACATGGTATGAGAAAGTTGACCAAAAAGTGTGCAGGTTGAAATGGGACGGAGGGAGTATTTTTTTATGCTGGTACTATTTTCGTAATTTCAGCATCATCTTGGGAGAGTGATCCTCTCAAATTGACCGTACCGGAAATAAAACTTTCTTTTGCTTGATTATCCAATCAGTTATTATATCTAATTCAGAGGAATTCATAAGATTGTTTTCGTTTTGATGGAGTTCGTCACAGTCTAATTCATTCGGTCATCTTTCCGGGACTAGTGCAGTTTAGGCTACCGATGATTAACCCTGACCTTGAGGAACTGTTTTACTTTTTGGATATCACAAAGGTTTATTAAGTCATGTTGAACCGTCGATAAGTTTAATTACGTATACTAGTAGAGTATAAAAATTTGATAGTAAAAAAATACATGATGCAAAAAATATAATAATATCTCACATGACGACACTAGTATTTATATACTAATTGAAATTTATGGTCAAACATGTCTTGAGAAAGTTGACAAAAAGTGTGCAGAAATGACTGGGACGGAGGGAATACTAATTTTTTTTATTTGAAAACTAACATATCAATTAAAATTATAAATAAAACAAACTAATTAGTTAAAAAATCACATTCAATTATTTAAATTAACATTAAATTAAAAAATCAAATATCAATAAAAATAATAGAAAAATACACATAAAATTAAATAGTAGATGGTTAAAACTCTAACAAAAATAATTTAACATCCAACACATATTAAATTAATAATAGTTCAACAAAAACTAAAAAGACCAAAAATTCACATCAAACTAAAATAAATAAAAATCAAATGAAAACACTAAAAATATTCATCAAAATATAATAGTGAACAAATAAAATAAAAAACTAAAATACACATTAAAAAAGGTTAAGCATCGAATAAAAACACTAACTTACACATTAATTTTTTTTAAAATAAAATAAAATAAAATATCAAATGAAAACACTAATAATACACATCAAAATAGTTAAACATCATATAAAATAAAATAAAACTACACATCAAATTAGAATAATTAAAAGAAAAATAAATACATTAAGAAATATATCAAACTAAAATCTATGAACATTGAACAAAATACACATGAAATTTAAAACACCAAATGGGCAGCTAAATGTGACACTTACATCAAAAAAAATTAAACATCAGTATTAAATTTTAGAAAACTAATTCACACTATTGAAACATCAAAAACATAATAAATAAAAAATTTAATGGTCAAAATAAGAAATATTAATATTAATTTTTAAAACAACGCGATGAAAAACTAACACATCAATCCAGATGAAAGTAAAATTTTAAAACTGAAATAAGATATCAGAATATTACTAAGTAGTGTCAAGATATATAAAGTGTAGAAAATTAAACATTCTAACACAATATTTTACATTGAAAGATCAAAATGTTTAACTTTAAAACATATGATTTTAGTGAAAAAATTGATTTAAAAAAATCACAATATTTGGTTGACACATCAAATATTGACAATGAAACATCAACTCTATTAGTAAAAATGCGCGCATTGCGCAAAAAGGAGGCAAAAAATTGATCAACAAATTTTTCGGATCCGAATTCTTAACCTGCAAGATTCTTATGACTCTGAATTATTAATTCCCCAATTAATTGTGATCAGCACCCAAAAAGTGGTATTTGCACACATATTCCTCCTTTTTCACCCAAACTTTCTTAAATTATATTTGAAATATCATCACTATTTAAACTTTATAATATTATGCATTAATCAGTGGGTCTCGCTGTATTATTCACTTTTCGTTTACATATTAAGTGATTATAATATTTGTCTGAGAATGGATCTCGATTGGTATAATATTACAAGGAAGGTTTTATTTTGAGGCCAATCTCCAAGTATCTGCCGCAATCCTTCCTCCCTGTTTCAAATCCTTTATATTTTTATTTAATTTTTTCCACATCTTCTCTATAAGAGAGATGGAGAACTAGTAATATTTTATTTTATTATCTTATGTTTATATTATTAAATATGTGTGAATTTATAGTATTATTTTTTTAACCTAATAGATTAGATTGTTATAAATTTATGTTGACTCTGGATATTCATAATTTTAAGTTTGACAAAGTATTGGAAAAGACCATCTTTCCATACACATACAAAAAGACGAGATTGAAATATTAGAATTATGAAAAGGTAAAATATTTTAGTTGCAATATTAAATATTTACTATGCAACGTGCAATAGTTATAAGTTTATAACCCAATTCATGCAACTCAAAAATTTTATCTTGATTTCTTCTAGTTTACCGTTTAAATATTAATTTTTCTATAATTTATAGAAAGATAGTCTGAACTCTTTAAATTTAGTCTATTTTGTGAAATAAATAAGTAATACGATATAAAAATCTAAAGGTTAGTGATGTCGCAGGATCATCTGAATTTGACAAAACTTCGGTACCCTTAAAACTCCGAACCTTAAATTAGTATTTTATTTAATATTTATTTTTTAAAGTGATTTTAAAAATAAGTTATTGAACAAATTTGGTCGTTAAGTATTGTGTTCAATTGTAGCTTATCATTTGGTTGAAAATAGTATTTATAAGATATTTTATCTTGCATGTGTGTTATTTTTAGTTTTTATATAATATTTCTTATTTTAACAACTGAACACAGCGTATCATGTATATAATTAAAAGCATATCATTTAATAACTTTTAAATTACAATATATATCTACGTTTAAAAATGCAAAAATCATATAATAACTTATGAATTGACGATCTTTTAAGTTTTTTTTACATGACCTCCAATTAGTAGTTTAGATGGATACTCAGTCAGATTTTTAAATTTATTTTTACGATTACATGATACTAAAATATTCATTTCTTTTCCTATATTATTATAAATCCTACTTCCTCCGTCCCAAAATAAATGACACGTTGAAATGTGTCTCAGTATTTTATGCAAGATGAGGTTGCAAAGAATAATTGTGAAAAAGTAGGGATATTTTGGGAAAGCAGTGATGCCAGCCATAAAGTTGTTGAAGTTAAAAAATTATATTGTAGGAATTTTACAACATATTATTTACCATGTTGGGCAAGAATTAAAGTGTGTCATTTTATGTGTAACGAATGAAAATAGAAAGTGTCCAATTATGTCTTTAATTGGAAAAAGGATATATTACGGAGGGAGTATAATATATCACATGGAAAAAGGATTCCTGCAGTCGTGTCTTTAATCTACGATAACGGAGGGTGTTTGACCTCAAGATATACCCCTCACCTTTTCAACTATCAATCTCCGCGGATAAGGATATGTGTCCACTTTCAAAAAAATTGGCTGGGTCATATATGAATACTTTTTTTTAAATGGGGGTATATGTGCAATAAACAAAGAACTCGGGGTATAAATGATTTTTACCCTTAAATTTTTGTTCCAAATTTGGTACTTCCATTAAAATGATCATTAAGAGGCTGGTGAAGTGCTTTTAAAAATATAATTTAACCCTTCAATTTTCTCATTTTAACGTCTTTCATTTTTATTTTTTATTTCTCTACTTTCTTCCGCTTTACCCTGCCGTCTTCATTAATTGTGTCGTTTTACCCGTTGTCTTCCACTCTTCAGTTACCGGAACTGGCATAAAGTCAGAGCGGTCCGCAGCCCGTTTCATCATCCGTATAATAATGATAAAATGTTGTAGCAATCAAAATATGGGCTAAAATTTATTATTTCAAAGTAGTATTGTAGAGCAATTACAAGAGATTACGTAAAATAGAGAATTTGATTGTTTTTAGAGATTTTAGGTACGCTTAAACAGGTTCTTCATTCTATTTTTTAAAATAGAGATTTTGATGAAATAAAAGATTTGGTTCTCTATATTGGTAGAGAGAAAAATAATTTGGAGAATTAATATTTAATGGAACCATTAATTTAACACTTGAACTACAAGGCTTATTTTCTATTTATACCAAATATATTTAGGTCTAAACCATTGCAATATTTAAATCTTGTTGAATCAGCATTTAAAATTGAACCTTTAAACTCTGATTATTCATTTTTCTTTTTTTTTTCTTCCATTGAGTGATCAATTTAAATTTTTAATGGTATTTTAAACTTAGAGAGCGTCTCATGTTAGACCGTCTGACGGTTAGATCAATCATGTCCAATATTCTTCTTATAACATCTAAGATTAAATTATAATTATTTATTTTGATGAACATTTTAAAATATTTTCTATGGAAACCTCATTGCAAGAAATGAATACAAACATCAAATCATCCTACAGAGTATTAGTTATATTAATTTTAAACTGACCCCATCTAATGGTTTAGATTGTCTAAAACAAAACTTTGTGTTACACTTATGATCCTCAAATAATTGTTAACTTGAATCACGATATGAATATGATATTAAGACATTAGTTATTGTCTTCTTTATATTCACTTGATGAGAAATAGTGAAATATCAAAATGGTTGTGTTTTGAGATTCAACTATTTTAATTTTTGGGGCAAACACTAGTGGAAGAAGGGGTCATTAAAGGCGGTTATATCAGACAATCACTTTTAAATTATCTTCTCTGGTTCCACCTTTGATCAATTTCGATCAAAGGCAGTTCAAATAACCTCCTTTAATAGGGTTCGAAATAGGTTTTGAACTCGGAACTTATTTTATGACCTTCCAAAAAAATAGCTACCGAAAATCGATTGGTCTCCGACAACTCAACAAAGCAGATCTGGAACAATAGCATAAATCAACACAGCGGTTATAAATCAAACACAAGAACACAATAGCAAGACATGCATAAATCAACATGAGTATAAACCACAAGAACAACAACGCGATGACACGACTTCGGCATTTTCAACGTCGGTGTTGATCGATCTCCTCCCGATCTCCACCTGCAGAGTGCTTCACCGACAACGCCGATCTCCACCGACGGAGGGCTTCACTAGCAACGTCGATCTCCAGTGGTGGCGAGAAGTGTCAAACCTCTCCCAGGCACCGGCTTCAATGGTGGTGGAGAGCGGCGTTGATTTCTAGCGGTGGTGAACGACAGAGGCAGGGTAGAAGCAGGTGGGGGGGTAATACGACGAAGGGGGACTGAGGTGTCAGAGGAGTGTGACGGCGATGGGGTGAGGTGACGCTGGGATGAGGCAAGGGTGGAGGCGGCAGAGGGGTGGCGGCGGCTGTGTGGGGAGAAGTTAATGAGGGATAAGAGAATAGGGTTCGGGGAGATGAACAAAGCTTCAGCTCCTAAGTATTAATTTGGGCTTCGACGCTTGGGCAAAAAACTGAGCCCATTAAAGGCGATTCTAAATATAGAACCGCATTTAAAATGAAAAGATGACTTGGGAAAGCACTACCAAACTCGGAAGTGTTTCTGGACCATAATTAAAGGCGGTTCTAAGGGCGAAACCGCCTTTAATTAATTTCAAACCGCCTTGAAATATAAAAAAAACATGACTTGTGAGGCACTTCTGAACTCGGGAGTCCCTTTTTAAGGCGACTTAAGCAAATTTTTCTAAACCGTCTTCTGTTACCTCATTTAATAGAAAGCTCTCTATTAGTGAAAAGATTGCCTTATTATCTAAATAGTAGCAAAAAAAATTGAACCACCTGACTTTTTTGAATTTAATAATTGCAAATTTAAAATAAATAATATTGTTATAATATAATTAATTTTTTATTATAAATAAATAAATGAAACTAGTGATTTTCCTAACTTTTCTTAACTTAGAATTTTTGGAGAGTAAATGAATCTAGTACTTTAATCTAAATTACGAAAGTAGTTATTGTTGTAAAATAGATCTTAAATTCTATAATAATGGGGAGTCTATTGGAGTTGGAGCAAGAAAAAATAGAGAATATGAGTTTTCAATCTCCATTTTGAAGAAATTTTAGGAGAACCGGTTGGACTTGCTCTTAGAGGGTGATAGCCATTTCACAAAAGTACCAATTTTGGAACATTTTATTTCTTCTGTTCTATTTCAAATTGCAATTTAACTATTTATTTAGTCAAAACTTCTTAACTTTGACCATTAAATTTGAATTGATGTATAAGTATAGTATGATATTTTGTTAAATTCGTTATAACATATATTTTTAAAATATCAAATTTTAATTATGTTTAATGAAATATATTAATAATTAAACATTATTCGAGTTAAATATATACTGTTAGTTTGAAATGACTAAAAATAGTAAAAATGGGTTCAAATTTTGAATACTCAAAATGAGACTTTATGATAACATGGATACCAAAATTCACTTTACTCTTCTAATATGTACATTGTCAACCTTTACCTTTATAATTTCCTACGACTAAATATTGAAAATGAGGCAGTATGAGAATTCATGGTAGTCCCTCTATCACATTTAAATTTCACAATAATCATTATCACACTGTTCGAGAAACAAGTTTAACCATTAATATGTTTACTTACGCATAATAACGGTAAATAAAAATTTGATATTTAGAAACTATTTGTTACGATGAATTCAACAATACCACATATGATAATATTGTTGCTCATATATCTATTCAAATATGAAGTCAAACTTTAATAGAGAATAGTGTCTGAAAAACAATTATGCAATTTAATATGGGACGGAGGGAATACAAAAATTTAGAATCCTAGAATTCATGGGACAATTAGAAAAAATATATGTGTCCACTTACAAGTTTTTAGTATGTTTACTTTTGAATCTCATGTAAGAAATTATGAATCCACGTCAGGTATCAATAATTAAAAGGTCATATTCAAAGCCCACTTTTATTATAAAGCTTATTGACCCCAAATAAAATGACCTACGGGACCAAAAAAGATAAGAAATAAAAGGCTAGTAGTGTCCGTGTCCTGGTTGCTGACCCATATTACACTGAGACAAACTGTGGTTCGCACTCCCAATTAAGTGGTGTCAATCTCTGACACGAACCGAAAACCCGACACGGATCAACACGACCGAACTCAACTTGAAATTCGATTCTGACCCGATAAATATCGACCCGAACCCGCACCCAACACGACCGAAATCAACCCGAATTATGAATCTGACCCGAGAAATATCGACACGAACCCGCACTCGACACGGCCGAAGTCAACCCGAAACCCGAATCTGACTCGAGATATGTTGACCCAACCCCGCACCCGACACGACCGAAGTCAACCGAAACCCAAATCTGACTCGAGATATGTCGATCCGACCTCGCACCCGACACAACCGAAATCAACCCGAAACCCAAATCTGACCCGAATCTAACCCGAGATAAAATGGGGGTGTATAGGGAAGCACCACGTTCGAGCAGATTTCAATTTGGAGTTACGAGTAAAGATTTTACATTTTGCACTTAGGTCCCCAAGAAATTTGGAAGTGGCAAATCACGAAATTGGCAACACAAAAATTTAATTGAATAATATTCTATGGAGAATTTACAATTTGGGCATTTATGGGTGAATGTAAGGGCCTCAAAAGTCAACATTGATTACTTGTACACATTTTTGGAAAATTACACCGTGACCCAAAATTATGTTTCCCCATTATCCATTGGTCCAAAATACATTATTATTGTTATTCTAACCTAAATATAAAAATATTAAATGATATATTTTTTTGGTGAATTGTGGGAAAGCGCTAGTAAATGTTCAAGAGTAACTTAGTTGATTACATAGAAGTAGGTAAGAGAAATCGGAAAGGTTTACGGATATGTTCTTGTGCCCGATCAATGATAAATATTCCGTTACGGATTTGGAAAATAAAATGGGGGTGTATAGGGATGCACCACGTTCGAGCGGATTTCAATTTGGAGTTATGAGTAAAGTTTCTACTTTTTACACTTAGGTCCCTCCAAAAACTTTGGAATTGTCAAATCACAAAATTGGCGACACCAACATTCAATTGAATAATATACAATTGCGACTTTGCGATTTGGGCATGTATTGGTGAACGGAAAGGCCTCGAAAGTCAACATTGATTACTTGAACACATTTTTGGAAAATTACATTGTGGCCCAAAATTGTGTTTCCCCAATATCTATTGCTTCAAAATACATGATTTTTGTTATTCTTACCTAAATATAAAAATATTAAATAATACCTGAAAAGAACCTGATCCGAAAAGAACCCAATTCAATCAAACTCAACCCAACCCGATCTAACCTGAGCAAAAAATTACACGACAATAAACCGACCCGACCCCGAAGAAAACAACAGACCCGTTTTAAATTGACATGACAGTAACCCAACCCGATCGAACCCGACACGAGAAAAAAAACAACACGCATCAACCCGACACTACCCGACACGACCCAAAAACTAAAAATTGACACGTTTTTTACCCGACCTGTTTTAACTCGAACCGTTTCTAACCCGACACGAAACCGACACGATTACCCGAATTGACACCACTATTAATACATTAGAGTTATGTTACACTAGTATGTCTAGAGTATTACTAAAATCAAATTTGAAACTATTTTCCTACTTGTAAAAATATTAAATAATAAAAATTAGTAATATTGATAATTAATAATTTGAAACTAAAACCTGAGATTATTAATGTTGTAAGTGATTAATGAGACTATCAATCAATTAAAATATAAAAAAAAAGAAGGTTACCAATCATTAATAAAGATTATTTTGATTTAGTTGTCATGTGGTATATTATGCTTTTTTATAAAGATTATTGTTCAGTTTATCATAGCATAATTTTATTGTATCACATCTCATTAAAAATATTATGATAACTTAGTGTGAGATTTTGTTGCTTGTTCGAAACTATTTTCCATATTTCGAAGTCATTGCTTTATTAAAATGCGACAATATTTTTAGACGACATTTAATTTTTGAATGAGTTGAAAATATAATTGAAAATAAATGTTCAAACTCGGTACAATGTGGATCAAAATTATGTTACCCCATAATCCATGGCTTCAAAATACATGATTTTTGTTATTCTTGCATAAATATAGAAATATTAAATAAATATATTTTTTTGTGAAATGTTAGAAAACACTAGTACATGTTCTAAAGTAGCTCGTAACCCATTTTTCAAAACCTTTTTCTTTCCTATTCTAGCTTCTTTCCTATTCTAGCTTTCTTTCTAATCTGACCCGACAAACATATTTCGACACTTTCCAACCCGACCCAACCTGACCCAACCCAACCCAACCTGACCCGACCCGACCCAACAAACAAATTTCGACCCGTTTCGACCCGACCCATTTTGACCCGACCCGAACTCAAACCGACCCAACCAACAGACTTCGACCTGTTTCAACCCGAACATGTTTGACCCGAACTCGAAACTGACCCGAATAACCGAATTGACAGCTCTAGTTCATAGGTTATATTGTGAAGTTGTGAAATGCTCTGTTTTGTACACAAGTCCCATAGTTCTTAGGATGGACGAAGAAATAGAGTTTCGAGGTTAGATGTCCTTGAATAACATAGTTCAAAACTTGAATTTTGATATTATACCGTGACAGTTATCTAGCCGTTATTAACAACTTATATTCTCTACTTGCGCGCTCTATCCTGAGTGGTATACACCTCCCCTAGTCGTGCGAAACCCGAAGAAAAGATAGCATTCCCGATCCAGGGAACCAAGTAGAAGGATGTTAACTGGTAAAAAAAGAAGACCTCACTAAAGAGCATCAGTGAGAACCTTGCTAAGAGTAGCATCACGTTTACAATAAACCAAAAAAGTAAACCCAGAAGAAGAAACGAGTCTCAACTATAACCAAACCACTAAAACCATTATCTATGAACATTTCCAATGATCTGCAAGGATTTCGGAATACACCAGACATAAATAAGTTATCCAAACAACAAAACAGGTAATGACATCTTTCCCAGAGATTACCTATACGTTATTCAAAAACTAACTTAGGTATTGGAGGAAGATCAGGGGGACTTCCCGGGATCTTATTTTGTAGGTCTCATGGAGTTAGCACTAAGACTATTCCAGGTATCATGGTGGTCAGGAAGAAAATCCCAGCATTAGTTGCGTCGTTTGTGAGGACTAGTTCTTTATTTTCATACCTTAATTATATCTGGAGGAAACCTGGTTTCATGCCAAAAGAAGAAAGATAATAAGCTTGGAAGCTTGGAAGCAGCTAAACATGTCAGCAAGAAGGAATGTGATAAACAACCACAGTTAACATATGACAGTTATCCACAATAAGACACAAGTTCAGCAGAGCCTGCCACAGTACGAGTTGAAAAACCTATAAAAGGACAAACTGGAAAGCCTCAAAAGAGCAGGATTGCAAGAAAGTGGCGAAGCGAACCAGGTTCAATCCCACCGCATCAATATACCACAACATTAAATATCATAACTAAGGTAAGTTCATTCATAGGTATGCGTAATACAAGTAAATACTTAGCTCACATATAAATATTGATAAAACATGATAATGTGCTTTAAATAAAAAATTTAAAACAATATCCGGTTAGTAAACGCCGGCAAAGAAAAGCATTTGATTTTGGGACCTAGTAACTAAAAATTCAAACTGGAGGAATTACAACAATGAGATACTCGTTTTAAACTATTTAGAGTACATGAAAATATACTGCAAAATCTAATACAAATTACTAGTTTCAAAACTCCGGGCTACCCAACCTAGAATTGTGGGTAGCAACATTAACAATGAAGAGTTGGTCGTGAACCCAAATTAAGGTGTTGGATTGTTATCCGATTCACGATCATGTCTCGTACTTTGTGGTGCACCCCGAATGTAGGTGCACCAACCTAAAAGTCAGCAAGTATTCCAGAGAATGATAAATCGCCATCAGCCAATTATGGTTGTCAAACAATACTCCACCTCGTACTAGCATAGCCAAACCCACACCTATGGAATATTATATGTGTTCATTGTCCATGCAACCTATATTCCCCTTAGAGCCAACCCACCTGAAGGTTAGACCTTTCCTGACATTGGTCTCCCTTGACCTCTGTGAAAGATGGTCGGATTGATGGAAATTCACCATCATTGTCCATCCCGTCGTTCACTGATATCAATTTCCGATCCTATATAGTACAACATCAAAATATTTAATACATATACACATAATACTTTGTTGATAACAAAAACATAAACATTTACAGCCTACATGAGCTTTCCCAGAAAATCACGTTAGGAACACTACCCCAATATATGCCACCAGTAAAAGAAATGATAGAATTTACACAGCTCGGACTACCAAACCAGTAGAACCTCCCACCATATTGGCCCTTAGCACGATATAGCATCCAGACATCCGAAGAACAAATAAAGCTGTTGAACAGAGCACAAAACCAAGTCAAACTAGTCTTACACAAAAAATGCTTGAAGATACACTAAAGAATAAACCATCTTATATAGGAAAGATATAAGCATAAAAATAAATAACAAGCATTAATGCACCTAAAAAGTTGCAACTACGCAATTACCCTTACCAACCTTACCCACTACCCCGACCTTGAAAAATGGAAAAATCATCCTGATAATAAAAAAACAAAGCCAACATAACATTCTTATTCCATCACAAGAAAATCCACCTATTACTTCGCTCATTTTACCTCTGTTATTTGAAATTTAGAAAATAACCAAGGTCAATATATCATGCGATATTGGAAATTTCAAGATGGCGATGCAAGATATGAAAAAAGGTGATCAAGACTCGTGTGAGAAAACCTCTTATATGTAGTTATTGCATGTTTTAAGACCATACCGAAGAACGGTGTTTCAAATTATTGGGAGATATAATGGACGTCAGCTGTCTGTATGTTCCAACATAGACAGTACCTAATGGTCAAAGATGGTTCGAAAGGTATTGATTCCTAAACGCTTGAAAACATGTTTTGTTTCTTATACTTCACTTATTGCACATTCTATAGAATCGTGGTACTTTTATAGTGGGTGTTTCCGTCATATGACCGGAACTTAGGAGTTTTTGACAAAGATAAAACCATATGATGGTGGTTCTGTTACTTTTGGTGATGAAAAGAAGAGTCAAATTATTGGTAAATGTGAAATGAACATTGAAGATTTTTCGGTGTTTTCTAATGTGTTGCTCGTTAAAAGTTTAAAGGCAAATTTGTTATGCATCAGTCAGTTGTGTGATGACAATATGACAGTTGAATTTCAGAAAGAAAAATGTATGGTGAGACATGGGAATGATAAAGTAGTGTATGGTATTCGATCATCAAACAACTGTTATCTACTGGAGTAAGAAGTACGATTTTTAAATTCAAAACAAGAGGAAGGCACACTGTGGCATAGAAATCTTGGTCATATCAACTACAAAACCTTGGTGAAAATCGCTAATTCAAAGGCAGTTCGAGGAATGCTTATGCTTACGACCAAGAATGAAATTGTATGCGGACCATGTCAGCAAGGTAAACAGATTCGATCTCCTCACTCTTCAGTTTAGTATGTTACTACCTCAATGAATCTTGAATTACTGCATATGGATTTAATGGGCCTAGTCAACATACCTAGTGTGAGTGGAAAGAAGTACATCTTTGTATGTGTTGATGAGTTTTCCAGATATACTTGGGTGGCATTTCTCAAAGAAAAATATGATACTGTGGATGTGTTTAGAAGTTTGGTGTTAAAATTGCAGACTGGGAGGGGAAGTCCAGTTGGAAATATAGTAAGAATCAGAAGTGATCATGGCAGGAAATTTGAAAACTCTCAATTCAGTGAATTATCACTCTACGGCAAAATGTTACTGTCGAAAGGAAGAACAGAACACTTCAAGAGATGGATCGATTCATGCTTGCAGAAAAAGGCATACACAAAAAATGGTGGGCGGAAGCTGTTAATACAACTTGTTATACTATCAATCGAGTGTTCTTCGACCATTTACCAACAAGAAATCTTACGATATTTGGAAGGGAAGGAAGCCAAGTGTATCTCATTTTCATGTGTTTGGAAGCAAGTGTTATATTCTACTAGATAGAGATCCATTGGCCAAATTTGACAATCGTAGTGATATTGGTATATTTCTGGGGTATTCTGTGAACAGTTGAGCATACCGTGTGTATAATCTTCACACAAATATGCTTATAGAGTCAATCAATGTTATTGTGGATGATTCAGATGACAAACAGGATTCAAAAGTAAAAGGCGACGAACCAGATATTGAGTATGTTCCAACACAGTTCAATCCGCCAGACCAACCAGACTATGTTGGAACACAAGATCAAGGAGAAGAGCACCCGGTGTCTGAAGTAGAAGAGTATGTTGGAACACCCTCCCCGACACCGAGTCCGTATGTTCAAACACAGGAGATACCGGAACTGATTTCAAGGAGAACACAATTTGTTCCTAGGGTGAATTACCATGAGCTTGCTGGATTGCAATGTTTTATCTCACTCATTGAGCCAAAGAATTACAAGGAAGCATTACTTGATGAATACTTAATTGCAGCAATGCAAGAAGAGCTCAAACAATTTGAACGCAATGATGTGTGGTATCTTACTCCTCGTCTGAAAGATGTTAATGTGATTGGTACAAAATGGATTTTCAAGAACAAGTCTGATGCTGATGGACAAATTACTCGCAATAAAGCTAGACTAGTGGCACAAGGATATACTCAAGTAGAAGGTGTCGACTTTTGATGAAACTTTTGCACAAGTAGCCAGGTTAGAATCTATTCGCATCCTGCTAGCTATTGCTTGTACTATGAATTTTACATTATATCAAATGGATGTGAAAAGTGCTTTTCCTAGAATGGAGTGGTGAATGAGGAAGTATATGTTGAATAACCTAAAGGATGTGAAGATCCTCAGTATCCACATCATATGTATCGACTCAAGAATGCACTATATGGTTTGAAACAAGCACCTAGAGCATGGTATGAATGACTGTCAAACTTTCTAATTAAGAAAGGTTATCGTCGAAGGGGAGTAGATCGTACATTGTTTGTGCTCACAAAATCATCCAAATTTTTGATAGCTCAAATCTATGTGATAACATTGTGTATGGCTCTACTTCATCGTCGATGGTGAAAGATTTTGTGTCTCTAATGCAAGACGAATTTGAGATCAGCATGGTTGGAGAGCTTACTTATTTCCTAGGGTTTCAAGTTAAGCAAGAGAAAAATGATTTGTTCATAAACCAAACCAAGTATGCTTTGAATCAGGTGAAGAGATTTGGTCTTGATAATGCTTGTGTTATTCGAACTCCTATGGCAACCACAAAAAAATTGGTAAAGGATGAGAAAGGTGTTTCAGTCGATCAAAAATTATACAGAAACATGATTGAGAGTTTGTTGTATCTTACCGCTAGTCGACCAGATATATGTTTCAACGTAGGCGTTTGTGCAAGATTTCATGCTGATCCGAAGGAATCTCATTTAACTGCAGCAAAAAGTGTTATTCGATATGTTAGTGGGATTTCTGACTATGGTATCTTGTATTATAAAAATCAAGACTCGGATCTTATTGGATACAGTGACTTTAATTGGGCCGGTAATGCAGATGATCACAAAAGCACTACTGTAGGTTGTTTCTTTATTGGTACTAATTTGGTATCCTGGTATGGTAAGAAGCAAAATTCAATTTCTTTATCATTTGCTGAAGTTGAGTATCTTGCTTCCAGAAGTTTTTGTGCACAATTATTATGGATGAAACAAATATTGAATGACTATGGTATTCAGCAAGGGCCTCTGAAGATTATGTGTGACAACAAAAGTGCAATTAACATCTCTAAGAATCCGGTACAACACTCAAGGATGAAACATATTGATATCAAGCACCATTTTATTAGAGATTTAGTTGAAAGAAAGGAGGTGGTGTAGGCTATGTTCCAACATGCGAACAATTTGCAGATATATTTAGTAAGCCACTGGATGCCTCAACTTTTGAATATCTTAGACAACACCTTGGTGTGTGTCTAATGTGAGGTATGTCTGAAACTCCTCTTTACAGTATGTATAATTTTTGTCCAGTTTTTTTTTGTTTCGGAAAAATTAGAAAAACATAAAAATAGAAAGAAAATTAAAAATTTGGCATATGAAGAAGGAAGTGGTTGGATGTGTGTTGGAACTTAAAATGTGACATGATTTGACAAGAGAAGGAAAAGTTATTATTGCCTTGGTAAGGTAAAACGTGGACATGGTTACAAAGATGAAAAATGGAAGAAGTTATTCTTGGCTAAAATTCTTCAAACTCTCCCCATTCCCTCTTTTACGCAAGTGCACTCTCCTTCTTCTACCAAAACTCTCAAATCTTGGAAGTTATTCTTGCTGAGTTTTAGTAATTCGAAAACTCTTGTTATACTAAGACTCCTTACCGTGATACTTCAACAGTGGCCGGAAGCAAGAAACCGATCCTCCTCATCTCTGGAAAACCTGAGACCGCACCAAGCAAGACTGAGGAAGCACCAAGCCAAGAGAAAACTCAATATCAAAAGGTAACAGTTTCTAAATCTACTTAAGTTATTTGGAAGGGGAAAATGTTTGATTCATTAGATGAGTTTTCTAAGTGGTTACAATCAAACCGAGTTGCAATTGATTTGAGAAACCTAGAAGACCTTAAGGTGACATTTTTGGATGTTAGGATGGAAGAGGTGCTCTCTGGAGACATAGGAGATATGTATTTTATTGAGTGTTTTGACGTAAAATTATTGAGGCGTGAGTACAAGGTATATCAGGGCAAAAATATGTTTCATGTCTATTGTCACATTCCGAGAAAGAGTTATGAGAAAATTGAGGACATTTCTGATGAGGAGGTTGTAGGTTTGAAAGTAATTAGGTCTACTGATCAATTGAAAATGGTTGTGTTTGATGCTGAGAATGCAAGAAGGATTGAGAAGCTTAGGGCGGTAAAAGCCGCAGTGATATTGCTGACAGACTGTGATGATGAAACAGAGGTTGAGTATGTTCCAACATACCCGCCAACAAAGGATATGGAAGTTGATGATGCAGATTTAGGGTCTGCTGAGGAAGGTCTGAAGGATCATGATTTCTCCATGCATGATGATGCAGACTATGAAGATTCTGAAGGCTTGAAGATAGGGGGAGAAGACCCCACACCTGAAACTGCAGAAACAGTGAAGCAACTCAGTATGTTGGAACACGGTATACTGATTAGCAGAACGCCGAGAATGAACCTAATCTTGCATAATCTAGTAATGAGGTTCTGGATGAATTCATTCAAAATAGGAAGGACAAGAGGAAGATTGATGAGGCTAAATCATCACAGCCTAGTAAAAATGGCAAGGTGGCACAACCTTCTCCCAAAAAGAAGAAGAAAACAGTACTACCTCCTCCTCTAGTGAGTCATGCATTTTCTGAGATATATTATGATTTGAATTGTGAGGAGATGTGGGATGTATTTGGTCAGAGGAAGGTGATTGTTGAACGACCTGTAGACTTAGTGGCATACAAATCTAATGGGTTTTATGACTTTCTTGAGTTGATTGGGATGAGAAAAGCGGCTACAGGGTTCTTGGACTACAATAAGCAGATTGTTTGTGAAGTGTACTCAAATATGATGGCTGGAAATATTGAAGATTGTATGCTGCCTCTTTCAACGATGCTTTCTCTCTGAGTTCATATAGGGCTTCCAAGATTTGTCTGACAGCTTCTTCATTTTCTTTCTGGCTCAAAGGTTCTGCCACTCTCTTACTGGGCACTGCTACTTCTAGGGGAATTATTGCCTCCACTCCGAAGCACAGCCTATATGGGGATTCTCCTGTGGCTATTCTTGGCGTGGTTCTGTATGCCCAAATTATGCTCATTAATTATTCCTCCCATTCTCCTTTGGCTTGTCCCAGCCTCCTTTTCAGCCCCTGAACAATCCTCTTGTTCGTTACTTCCGTCTGCCTATTTTCCTGTGGGTGTGCCACAGAAGTGAACTTCTGTCTTATGTTTAACTCCGCACACCATGATTTGAAAGGCTCATGGGTGAACTATTTTCCATTGTCGATCACATTACTTGGGGGATGCCGAATCTGCAAATTATGCTCCTCCGGGAAAAAGTTTTGATCTTTCTCCTATAATGCTTGCAATAGCTTCCGCTTCCACCCATTTAGTGAAATAATTGATTGCCACAATTAAAAATATCTTCCTGCCAACAGCTTCCGGGAATGGCCCTGCGATATTAATCCCTCACTTTGCGAAGGGCTATGGCGACCTGATGCTGGTCATTCATTCTGCCAGGAACTTCTCCATTTTTGCGTGTTCCTGGCATCTGTGACATTCTTTGGCCTTTTTCTCTGAATATACTCTCATAGTTGGCCAATAGTATCCTACTCTTACTGCTCGTAGCGCCATCGTCCTTGCTCCCTAGTGGCTGCTGCAGATTCCTTCGTGAATTTCCCTGAGAATTAATTCTACCAACTCTAGACCTGTACATCTAAGCCACGACTCTGTATAACCCCTCTTGTACAGCAACCCGTTCCTGACGGAATATTGCAACGACTTTCTCCTTATCGTTCTTGCCT
>JAULKM010126808.1:0-20048 GCA_032355605.1 Rubia tinctorum | reverse complement strand
CTTGAAGAAGAATTCGAGTAGATTACCATTTATTTTAGGAGTTCTAGTTAGATATTGTATTAGCTTCTTAAATCTGCCATAATTCGATTTAGTTTCCAATTGTAATTAGGGTTTTGTGTCCGAGATTACCTCTATAGATGGAGGGCCTGTACACGATTTTAACACCTTTTATCAATCAAATATTAAGAATTTTGAGTTATACTCATTGCTTGCGAGCGTCTCCATTGTTGCTTAATCCTGCGAGTTAATTAAGTATCAATAACATTGTGAACTAATCCTGCGGGATAGTTAGTGAGCAAGTCAAAATTAAGTGTACCTGCGGGCTAGACCCTTGAATTTCGTGTGACATAAGTAAGGCTGGGCGAGATCCCTATTCGTGTCAAAAAATTTAATTCTGCAATCCATAGTTTTCGCGAGAAGATTCATATCAGTTGATATCAGAGCAAAGCGAAAGAGCCTTGGACGAGTTCATCATCAGGGGCTTTCGGGTTTTGCTTGAATTTATTTTCAAAATTTTGTCATTAAATTTATAAGCTCTTTCGTGTCATATTTTAACTATTTTGTTTGATCTTTCTTAGCAGGAGGATTGAATCTAGAGTCGAAGGTCATGAAAGGCTCCGAGAGTTAGAATATTTCAGTATTACTATCCGCATTCACCTTTTTCAATCGAGTCAGGAGGACGTCGAAGGGTATGAGCATTAACAAGTATTAACCGCCTTCACCTCCCGGTCAGTTTTGTAGTTTTTAGGTAACTTATACAGTTTATGTGCTAGTGATATTTTTAGTCCACTCTTCTGAAGAATTATTGCATGCTCATAATCCTATTTGTTTTCCTAATCGTTCTTTGATTCCATAATCTTGAATTGTTGTTTGATTCTTGATTACACCTTATTAAAAAAAGACTCTTTTGTGTCTTTCCTGATATAGTGTCATATTCAAGATTCTTACGAACTTGAATACCTCGAACTTCATTTGAATCGAGAAGAAGTTGTCGTAGTTTCTTTATTCCAAGTTTTATATAGGCTTTATTTGTTCCAAAACTTTTTCGAAAATAAAAAACATGGGTAGCAGATTTTGGGATGTCAAAATCGGAATTTGTGAGTTGGAAATCGGAAATTTAGGGTCTTTTTGCAATTTTCAAAAGTTTGGGGGCTGTTTTACTATTTTTGAAAATTTAGAAATTGCACCTGCTAAAATTTATTTTGGGAATAAGATTTTGATTGTGGGTGTTATATATAGAAAGAAATTTGGAGCTGGGGTTGTAAAAGAAAAAAAAAGAAAAAGGAAATCCGATTTGAAGGGGACAAGAACGAAAAAAAATCCTAATCGGAAAAGAAAAAGGAAAAGAGAGTTGAATCCAATTGAGAGTGGGGAAAATTATACTGAAATTTTATCTTGGGCATTAAGTAATTCCTTGAATTTTCGTTCAAATAAAGATTTGGGGTTTAAATCCTAACCCTATTTGGTTTCGGAAAAGTTTCTTCAATTCTCGGAATTTTTTAGGCCTATATAAAGCATTCTTGTTTTGATAATAACTTCTTCATTACAGCTCCGATTTGTTCCGCGTTTTGTCCTTATTCTTTGTAAAATTTGGAATTCTGGATCGTATCATTCCCTACATGCTCTGATACCAACTAATTTGAATCTCCTTGCGATGACTCTGGATTGCGGAATTAAATCTTTGACACGAATAGGGATCTCGCCCAACCCTACTTATGTCGCATAAAATTCAAGCGTCAGCCCATAGGGTACACTTAATTTCGACTTGCTCACTAACTAGCCCACATGATTAGTTCACAAGGTTATTGATACTTAATCAACCCGCAGGATTAAGCTTCTAAATTACAATATTTCAAAATTAATTCTAAATATGAGCACACTACCCCCATTAAAAAACCCAGTGGGGAAAATAGTATAGTGTTAAGTTCCTAAAAACACAAAACTAAGAAAAATATAACAAATGACATTTTTGAGATCGTATCATTCTCTCCGTGGTCGAAAAGTTTCATCCTCAAAACGAGAATGATCTTCAAAAATAAAATTTAGATCTACGTCCCACTCCATCCCTACTAAGTCCTGATAATAGATGGTGATTCGGCGCTGATGTGGCAGTGACTAGATGCTAATATGGCTTCTGGTGAGTTAAAATCGTGATAGAGAGATAAACTCGCGAGAATTTGAGCAACCCGCGAGATGAAGAGACGGACCAAAGGCGGCGTGCGTCACACGTGCTACAAGCGGCGTGCGCGTGGGCTTCACACGCCAAGCTGTGAGTTCGCGCGTGTGATGCACGCTCCTGAGGTATGAGTCACACGTGTCGACTGTCTTCTTCTTCGTGTGAGCTTCTGGTCTTGCTGGATTTGCACTGGGTTTCGATCTGAAGACGAACCCGCATAAGATTGTTGCTTGTGTATGATGCGGCCATAGATTCCGAAGATAACCAAGATGACGAAGATCTGGATGGTCGACGACTTTAATGGCGGTAGATTCAATGACGGTTGGATCTGAAGCTCACAGCGAGCTGAACAACGGGTTAAGGCAACGGAGATTCGGTCGAAGCTAATTAATGATAGCTACAGATGACACCGATCATAGACGGAGTTGAACGGAGTCGCCGGAGATGAATCTATCGGCGACGGTGGGATATTTCTGATGTCTGATTTATTTTTTAATTTATTTTTCAATTTTTTATTTTTTGAAAATAAAATACAGTTATGAAGGTACCAACTTTTATCTCTCTACGATACCTACTGATGCCGACTGATATGATATGATGGTCGCAGAAACTTTTGTTTTGCTCTGCTACCAACTGATATGAACCTCCTTGCAAAGACTCTGGATTGCGGAATTAAAATCTTTGACACGAATAGGGATCTCGCCCAACCCTACTTATGTCACACAATATTCAAGCGTCTAGCTCAGGGTACACTTAATTTTGATTTGCTCACTAACTATCTCGCACGATTAGTTCACAAGGTTATTGATACTTGATTAACCCACAGGATTAAGCAACAATGGAGACGCTCGCAAGCAATGAGTATAACTCAAAATTCTGAATATTTGATTGATAAAAGGTATTAAAAATCGCGTACAAGCCCTCTATTTATAGAGGTAATCTCGGCCACCAAACCCTAATTACAATTGGAATCTAAATCGAATTATGGCAGATTTAAGAAGCTAATACCATATCTAAATAGAACTCCTAAAATAAATGGTAATCTACTCGAATTCTTCTTCAAGTAACCTTGAAGAATATTACCTTACCTTATCTAATCTTACCAAATCTAATTCTAATCAAATCAAAACTCCTAAATTAAAATATTTCAAAATTAATTCTAAATATGAGCACACTACCTCATTAAAAAACAATGGGAAAAAGAGTATAGTGTTAAACTAAAAATATTAAACTAAGAAAAATATAATAGATGACATTTTTTACTTCATATCATATATGCACAACCCTGATGGTCATACTAATTCTTTCAATTCACATTATGGTCATCCTTCATCCACTCCTGAACATTCCAACTCAGAAAATGTTCAAACCCTTATCCCTCTTCCACCTAGAACCAGAAAAATCACATGTTTGTACAAAAGACTTCATTCTCAAAACCACCACCGATTCTTCTTTTCTCCATATCTTTACCCCATCTCATATGCATTTTATTGGCAACATTTTGAGTATACAAGAACCACAATCTTATAAACTTTCAAGTAAAAGTCTGGAATGCATCAAAGCAATGCAAGCTGAGATCCAAGCATTGGAGGCTAATCAAACTTGGGATCTTATGCCTTTACCAGCTGGAAAATGAGCTATGGGCTTTAAATGAATATATATAATCATAAGGTAAAGTGAAATTCTAATGGTGCATTGGCTAGGTACAAAGCTCGGCTTGTGGCTAAAGGTTATAGTCAACTAGAGGGAGTGGACTATTTTGAGATATTTTTCCCCAGTGTCTACAACAGTGACAATCAAACTATTTCTTGCTATGGAAGCTTTCAATTCATGGCATGTTCAGCAAATCGACATCAATAATGCCTTCTTGCATGGAAATATTGATGGAGATGTTTATATGAAGCCCCAACTTAGTTATCACCTACCATTTGAAATTTTAGTTTGCAAACTAAAAAGGAGTTTTATGGACTCAAGCAGGCTTCATGGCAATGGAACAAGGAGTTTACAGCTCATTTGAAATATCTGGGATTTAATCAGTCTCCACACAACTACTAAATGTTTTTAAGGGCTAATTCTCAGTCCTTCTTGGCTGTAGCAGTTTATGTGGATGATGTGCCGTTGATAAGAGATTATTTATATGATATTTCTATTGTGAAACAGTCCTTATATGATGTTTTCAATATCAAAGACTTGCAGGAGACCAAATTTTTCTTGGGCATTGAAATAACCCAATCTCCAGATGGCATTTATCTCGATCAGAACAAGTATGTTCTTGACATTGTTGCAAATTGTGGATTTACTTACTAATGATGCAAGTGCTGCAATACCTTTGCAAGTTTATTGGAAAATCCATGATAGGTCATTGCCTATATTACCTGGTCCTGGAGTGTTTTGAAGGTTGATTGGTCGGCTATTGTATTTAAACATCACTAGACTCGACATCACTTATTCAGTCCACCAGCTCAGCCAATTCATTCAGGATCTTACTAAACACCATCTCAGTGGTGCTATTCACATTGTCAGGTATCTTAAATCATGTCCTTCTCATGTTTTTTTATCCCGCTACATTACACCCTACTTTTCATGCTTATTGTGATGCCGATTGGAGTACTTGTTGAGAATCTAGAAGGTTAATCCTGGTTTTGCTATATTCTTTCGTGATTATATGATTAGTTGGAAGTCTAAAAAGTAATCCACGATATTAAAATCTTCTGCCGAGTTTGAATATCGCAGCTTTTCTATGACTTCTTGTGAGCTTAAGTGAATTATTTTTTTAGTATATGATTTTCGCATACCACTGCAGCTTCATATCCCTCTATATTGTGATAATCAAGTTGCCTTATATATCACAAACAACCCTATTTTCCATGAGTGCACTAAACATTTGGAAATTGACTGTCATTTAGTGCATGACTACTATCTATCTGGTTTTCTTCTCCCTACCAAGGTGTCCACCAGAGTTCAACTGGCCGATATATTCACCAAGATTCTATCTGGTCCTGTTTTTTGTGACATTTTAATCAAGCTTAGCTTTCATTTCATTACTGCAGTCCAGCTTAGGGGCTGAAGAAATACTATAACAGCATTGAAGTAATGGTGACAAGTGCAATAGCTGCTGCTCAAATTTGTTAGACATATATGCCACATAGCATTAGCTAATAGACAACTATTTTTCTTTATGCTATTTGTTTTTTATTATGTAGGTAAAAAGCAAGGGGTTGTAATCACGTTTTGGTACAATGAATATCACAGATACCATATTCCCCTCTTTTTTCTCTTTCTTCTCCAAAATTTGTTCCTCGTCATATCAGTTCACATCTGAACTTTTCTTCAAAATTCACTTTGTTCTTTATATTTCCACTCCCAACTTGTTGTTTATAAATGAAGTTTGTCTTTTTATTCATTAATTTGGCCAGCTGTGATGATCTCCTTAGGATTTATAAGAAAGAATTATGTGGATTTATTAGAAAGAATTCTGTGTTTTCAGTATCTCGTACAAAGATGGCCTTTTCGAACGAAAATGTTTGTTCACTTGTTATGAACACTAGCTTTTTTTTCATGGAAAGTACTCCCTCCGTCCCAGCTCTATTTCTGCTTTTTTGACACTATTCTCTATCAACATTTGACAGTATATTTGAATAGATGTATTAATAATGACAAAGCCCAAATAACATGATGGGCTTCTTTTGGCCCAATTAGGAAGATAGGAACAATAGAGTTTGAAATGATCAGACTTAATGACCGTATTTATTGGTAATTAAGAATTATGATCAAAGATAAATACTACTAAGGTTATACAATATAAATACCAAGTACGCATTCAATTTTAGATTCATTCTTTCTTAATACGGTATTCATACACTTTGCTGACTTAAACTTCAGAGAGTTTTCCCATGGGATTCTCCATGGCTTGTTTTCTTGCAGATTAAAACGAATGAGCTCAAGTGGGTTGTTCAGTCGATTTTAAGACGCATCAATTAGCACACCTGGTGGGATCGATTGAGTCAGATTTGAGTTCTTTGGTTTATGTCCACCTCTACAGCTACTCGAAGGAGTGAGAGATTGAGGTTGAAGAGGGAGCAGGTGACAAAGTACAATCCCCATATAGAAGAAGGGGAACAAGATGGTTACTCCCTCAGCCTTGCAGAATGTGGAGCGTGAGGTGGTGCGAATCTCGGTAATCAATTCTGGAAAGATACAAGTCTCGATTGTCGAGCATGAAGTAATACAGGTTTTGAGTGGCCTTAACCTGCCACTTGTCAAAACCCCTTATATCGATATTGCAAGATTATCGAGGCATCGGGAGGGTAATTTAGAGCAAGGTGTAGGAAACATTGGCCATATGCAAAGCATGTTAGTTGGCTCTCATGATGAAAGAGATTGACAGTTCACGGAGGTTTCTGGAAATTCTTGTATCGAAACCTACAAATGGTATATTCACGCAAATCAAAGTATAGTAATGGTTGGGTCACAACAGGATCTGGCGTAGGTAGCATAGATGTTAGCAGCTGCATGATATCAAGTTACTTCTCCTTTGAGGCCTATGGGTATCTCAAGAGATGTGGTGCCTTTGGTACATATGGGGTTATCATTAGAGTTGGCTTCTCAGCCCATGTTGGCATTCCTTTACCCTGAATATGAAGGAGAGGCGTTCCAAATGCGTCCCCAACCTTCTTTCACATACTATTCACAGGGGATGGTATATTCAGTACCTCATTTGGTTTCGGTGACCTCGACGGTTACTCTTCCGATGATTGAGACTAGTTATGGAATGATGATTCCAGGGAGATCCAGGGATATGGTAGTATGGGATTAAAAAATACTATGGCTAATCAAGGCCTTACGACCCTTATAGGAAATTCCCGATGTATCCAGGGGTTATGCAGCCCTGGGTAAATTTTGGTTATGTGGGTTCTCAGCCTATGTACCCAATGCAGCATGGAGGAACTAATTGAGGGTTAAACCCATTTAGGGGACAGCAGGGGTTGACGGGAGATGCTAGAGATTTATTGAAAAAAAAAGAATTAGACAGGTTAATTGGGCCAATGGACCAAGCAAAAGGATAGCTCGGCGATAACTGAGGTTTGATGGCCAGTGGATACAAATCCAACGGAATGGCATCCTACTTATAGTGGAGAATCGGATCCTCAAGAGTTCATTCAGACATTCTCGAGTCTAATGAATTCGAGGGATTTCAAATAAAGGATAACATGCAAGCAGGTTGGAAGCTATCTTCAGGGGAATGCTCAGAAAAAGAAATTTACTATGACTTGCTGGAGCTATACCAGACTAAGCAGAATTCGGGAAAGTGTACATAAGCTTTATATCACTGTTATGTGGATAAGAGTCTAGGGGTAGTAGAAACCACAGATGATGAGGTGATTTGGGGATATTTGCTAGGAATCTAGAATTTGGAATTATACAATAAGTTGAGTACGAATACCCCCTCGAACCTTGCCAAAATTCCAAGAAGTAGTAGAGCAATATTTGAGGGTAGAGGAATCCACCAAGAAGAAGAAGGAAAGTTTTGTGTAGAAACCAGGAAAGAGTAATGATCCTCAAGGGAAAAACCGATGGAAATGGCTTGGCCTAATTTTGAGAGGTATACGCCCATGTTGCCAACGCACATGGGTAGTTCTCCTGCACAAATTCTGAGTACATATCGAGGGATGTTTTGGCTACCTTTACCCATGCAAAACACACCGAGTGGAGTGGCGTCAAGAAAGGCCATGAATTTGTATTGTGATCATCATAAGGACTATGGACATGACACAAATGATTGTGCTCAACTAAGGATGGAAATTAAAAGGTGTGAAAGGGAAGGACGATTTCGGGGTCATAGACCTCAACGTGGGATCAGGGAGACCCTTCGAGAACTAGGAACGACCACATGGATTTGTAATCGTATAGAAGCAATTATCAGAATAATGGAGGAAGAGGTGTTAGGAGACCTCGAGATCAATGGGTTCGACATTGAGGACAAGAGAGAAGAGAAGAAAGGTCGTGAGAACAGCCTACGGGTAACCAAGAAAACAGAAATGGTGATAATCTGCCGATTCACGGGTGATTAATGTGATTAATAAAATTGTAAGGAAAGGTCCTTGAATACAGTTATGAATACTGATTCACGAAAGATCCTCGTAGGAGAGCCATGCCATAAAAGGTTTTGTCCAAATGAGACAATAACATTCTCAGAGGCCGATGCAGTTCCGGATCAAACTCCACATACAGATCCTATGGTTGTCTCGGCTGTGATCGGGAATTCCTTGATAAAGAGCGTTTTTATTGTTGAAGAGTAGGGGTCATGATGATTTTATGGCAAATTTCAAGGAAACTTTTGAAGAGCTTCAACGGGCGAACTTAAAATTAAATTTACCTAAGTGTGTAATTGGTGTAAGGGCTGGAAAATTTCTTGGATTCACGGTATCCGAGAGGGGTATCAATGTTATCCGGAGAAGTCGATTCCTTGATGAGAATGAAGAGTCCGTGAACATTGAAAGATATGCAAAAGCTTACTAGGTTCTTGGCAGCTTTAAATTGATTCCTCTCAAAGGGAGCTGAGAAACACTTGCCCTTTTTTATGTGCTCCGGAGAGCAAAGAAATTTGAGTGGACAGAAAGTTGTGAAGAGGCATTCAAACAGTTAAAAGAAGATCTTTGGGTACTGCTAACTCTCACGAGACCCGAGAAAGACAAAATTTTGTTCTTGTATATTTCTACCTCACCTTTGGAAATCAGTGCAGTGTTGGTCAAGGAGAAGGAAAAACAATAGCATCGCATTTACTTTGTGATTCGAGCTCTGCAAGGACCTAAAACGTGGTACACTACTCTCAATAGGCTAATCTTAGCATTGGTACATGTAGTGAGAAGGTTACATCCCTACTTCTAGGGACATACGATAGTGTTGCTCACCAATCACCCAATTATGCAGATTCTTTTGAAACTGGAAGCTTCCGGAAGAATGATGAAATGGACAACAGAGTTGGGAGAATATGATATACAGTTTCAGTCTAGGACTGAAATTAAAGGTCAAGCACTTACAGATTTTATAGTAGAGACCTCAAAGCCAATCGAAATCGAAGAGTTGACTTGAAATAAGGAGACTTGGAAGTTGTATGTGGATGGTTCTTCACATTATGAAGGAAGCAAGGCAGGAGTAATTCTTACTAGTCCTGATGGCAAGGATTATCCATGTGCATTACACTTTGCGTTTGAGGCTATGAACAATGAGGCCAAGTATGAATCCTTGATAACGAGTATACGTTTGGCCAAGGAATTAAAAGTGGGAGATCTGGAGATTTATAGTGATTCTCAGATAGTAGTCCAACAGGTTAAGTGAGAATATGAGATCATGGAATGCAATCTACAGTGATACTTGGAGGTAGTAAAACCATTGTTGAAGTCTTCCAAACGTATACTCTAATGGAGGTACCAAGAGAGGAAAACCATAAAGCGGATGCTCTAAGAAAGTTTGCTTCATAAGACTTGGGGCTCAGTCTCAAAGACAGTTGTTAATGGAGACCTTAAACAAGTGCAGCTTCGAGGAGTAGATAGAAATGGCTATCGAGGAGGAGAAAATTTGGATGACTACTATAGTAAACTATTTTCCAAAGGGAGTCTTATCGGAGGACGCAGGTGAGGCAAGGAAGCTAAGACTAAAAGCCTCCAGGTATGTATTGCACGACGGGATTCTATATCGAAGGGGACATCTCCAGCCATTGCTTTGGAGTGTTACTCTTTATGAGGTAGACTATTTGATCGGGGAAGTTTATGAGGGTATATGTGGTAGTCATCAAGGGGCTTGATCTGTGGCAATGAGGCTCATTCAAGTAGGATATTATCGGGCGGTGATGTTTGACGATGCTAACAAGTACATACATTCTTGTCACCAATTTCAGAATCATGCTTCGATTACTCATACCCCCCAGGCGAAAATGGTAAAAATTTACAATTCCTGGCCATTAGAGAAGTAGGGAATTGATCTAGTTGGACCCTTTCTAGAGGCCCCAGGGAAGTTCAAATACCTTATAAGGGCTATAGATTATTTCACAAAGTGGGTTGAAGTTGAGTCTCCGGCCAATATGAAAGGAAAGTTAGTCATTGCATTTTGTTGGAAGAATATTATATGTCGCTTTGGGATTCCGATGACCATAATAATTGATAATGGGATACAGTTTACCCATGATCCGTTGAAGAAATTGTGTGGAGAATACAAGACACAGCAGGAGGTAATGACAGTATATCATCCCCGGGCAAATGGTCAAGTGGAAGTAACTAACCGAACGATTGTGAATGGCATCAGAGCTAAACTCGAGGGGGCTGAAGGAAACTGGATACATGAGATACCCAATATTTTATGGGCATATAGGACAGCTGAGTCTTCTGCCACCGGTTAAATGCCTTATGGTTTAGTTTATGGCTCTGAAGCAGTCATTCCTGCGGAAATAAGAGTACCAAGTCCAAGGTTGATATTGACTATAGAATTAGGGATTAATAATGAGGACCGTTGTTTAGATCTTGATATGGTTGAAGAAAGACAAGGGTTGACACCCCTCTACGAAGCTAAGGTGAAAGAAAGATTTAACCACTATCATGATCGAAGGGCAATAAGGTCCGGTTCAACCCGGGATATTTGGTGACTGAAAAAAAATGAGAAGAGCCATCGTGGGCCTGGAGGAAAATTAGATGCTAACTTGGAATGGTCCTACAAGGTAGTGGAAGCACATACGGGAAGCAGCTACACTCTCGAAACAATGGATGGTGTTCAAGTCCTCAAAAGATGGAATATTGTCAATTTGTGGAAGTATTACCAACTTTAAGAAGCTGATGATTCAAGTGAAAAGTTGATAAGCGGCACTCTTTGTAATGATTCCAACATTGTATTCTATGTGTTGCATCTGATAATTTGAGTGAAAAGCGCCGATAAGCATCACTCTTTGTAATGATTCTAGTTTTGTGTGTTACAACTGATGATTGAGTGAGATGCTGATAAGCGGTACTCACTATTATAATTTCTATCTCGTATGCTACGTGTTGTGATTGATGAAGTACAGTGATAAGTTAGTCGAATTACATTGATGCTGATAAGCTACTCGATTCACGTTATTGCTGATAAGCTACTTGATTCACGTTATTGTTGATAAGCTACTCGATTCACATTACTGCTGATAAGCTACTCAATTCGTGTTATTGCCGATAAGCTACTCGATCTGCACTAATGTTGATAAACAATTTGACTTATATTAATTATAATCTCACATAATAGGTGCTGAGTCGATAATCTGTTATATGTTAAGCTTTCCCTATTAATACTTACATTATACAATGCAAACAACAAAAACAGATATATGCTACGAGCTATACTCGATCCATTGATATATGATTCATGAAGGATAAATTACAAGTTATAACTACATTGTTAAATTTTGTGTGATAATACATTAGAGTATACAAAGGAAACTTGAGGTCCGGGGCCTATGTTCCCGATCTATGGAACTAATTTTCCTAAGTTCTCTTTGAGTTGTTCGAGTTCCTCCATTTTAATACCAGCTGCTCATTGAAAGTTTCGCTCTTGCTCCTCTTGAGGATACTTGGCATGATCTATCACGATCTTTGACCGAGAGCGTTATGATGATGGATCGTCTTCCAAGTTCCTCAATTGAATATCTTCATTTCTAGAGCATTTTCTTGTGGACTTTTTTGTGGAATCCTTCGAAGATCCACATATTTTATCACCCTTCTAAGTCTTTGACTTCCTGGAAGCTGAGTACCTTCGTCTTTTTGAGGGGGGGTGAATATGAGGGAACTCTCTTAACCATTCTAGAATGGCATCGAAGGCTGCTTTTTGATGAGGGGTTCCCTTCTTATATACCTTGCAGTTAACAATCCAATTGTTAGCCCCCCTAAGTAAAAATTCAAGAAGGTTCTTCAAAAGTTTCAGATGAGTAACACCATGATACAGGCTATGGGCTCGAAGGATCACTTGGTAAAGTGCAATTTTTTCCTCCAATTATTTGAATTTTCCCATAAGTCGAGTGTTCTCAGCAAGTAAATATTCGACTAATGATGGGTCTTCATTAGCAACTACTTCCTTCTTTGCTAAAGCTTCGCCCAACCTTGAAATTTCAGTTAGAGCCACCTTGTGGAGTTGTACCACCTCTCCCACTTGAGGCTTAAACTTATAAGCTTCAGTTCGGCTAAGGTTAAGAAAAGTCTCGATGATTGGCAGAGAGAGGGACTCGAATCGATTAATTATGTGATGTTTCTTGGTATTCCTTCTCGACAGGATCGCAGCTTTCAACCACCTCGAGAGGTACCACACCGTTATATCTCTTTTCTTCGAGGTCTCTCAGCAAGTTCTCAAATGCATGATGCTCACCATTCTGCCAAGATTTTAATTCTTCCTCTAGTTAACGGCTCTTACTGCGCCAAGATTCTCGTTCCATATTGCATTTAGCAAGATCCAACATTGACTTCATTAGAGATTTACTGGTTTTGTTTAGCTCTACTCGAGTCTTAGAGATTTACGCATTGCAACTGCTTCATCAATGTATTACGCTACGAAGTCAAGAAAAATTTAAAAACTAAAAAAGAATCAAGAGGCAAAATAATTCTCCATTAAAAAATAAAAATGCACGAGGAGGCCATAAAAGACAAATATTACATTCCTTCCCCCACCATCTTCAGCATTAGTTTGAGTGTGGGTCTCCATAGCTCCCTCCCTTTCTGCTGGCTACTGAATTTCCCTTGTGGCTATTGTCTCGAGGGAGAGAGCTTGAACTGCCTCAGCTTTATAGAACCGCCTAGTAGATTTTAAGAAGTTCAGGAAGGCAAAACTCAAGCCACCTCTCATGACTGCTTCCTCCCACTTTAGATCTAGAGTTTTGACAACCTCGGGCTTGACGGAATATTCCAGGAACTCAATCTAATCCTTAGATAAGGAAGGAGACAATATTCACAAAGGTTTTCATCAATTAAAGAGTTACACCCAAATTTTTTCCCCAATTTGAGGAGCTCAAGGAAGAAGTTGAATAGCTCCTGGATATTCATCAACTTATCCCTAAAAGCCTCAATCAAGAGAGTTTGGGTTTAGGATCTTCTGCTGCCTTTAACCTTAGTTCAAGGACCTCTTTTTCGAGGATGATCTTTCTATTCTCAGCTTCGAGATCTGAATCCCTCTTCTTTGAAGCTTCGGGTGCCTCTACCAATTTAGAGTTCTCAATATCTTTTTGTTCAACCCTTTAGTGAAGTTTGGCATGGTTGGAATCTAGCACTTGCAGAATGGAGGAGAAGGAAGAAACCTGCTCCTCAATCCCCTGGGTCATCAGGCTAATATGTTGAGTCACCTAAGGGATAATAGATTAATTAGAAAAGTTTACTGGAAATAGAATAACTTCAATAACTTATTAAGATGAAGAACAAAGAACAAACACTAACCTGAGGATCCTTAGAAAAGGTCCTTAGGACTTTTTTCCTAAAAAGGGGGAACACTCGAGGTAGTTGCAAAAGTGTTTGAGGAGGGAGTCTGAGGATTTGTAAAGTGAATCCGAGAAGGAGAGGATAACCTTGTTCCCCTTTGACGTTTGTTCCCCTTTGACGTTTGTTTCTCCTTGAAGAATGATTGTTTTCACCTGGCCTTTTAGGCCCCTCCTTTTTGGCCCCATGGTGGTATTATTTAGGGGGATAGTGGAAGAAGGCTTCGAGGGGGTTGGAAGTATGCCTTTTTTTTTATTGCAAAGTTGAGCCGATACCCACTGGACAGAAAAAGAAAAAAGAGACAAAATTAGAAACAGGAAGCAATGAAAGAAAAGGGCAAAAGTAACAAAACCTATTATTAACACCTTCGGAGATTTCCGAGGACGTAGAGTTTTTAGGAGTGGGGTCGAGAAGGGGTTCTTGAGTAAGATGTTTTGAGGAGGTTTGACACAAATCCCTCTTCTCAACGACTCTTTTTCGTTCTTACCTTTAAGAGGTTCACCCTCGGGAATTAGGGTCGTGCTTTTTATTTTTTTATTCCTTAGCTTCTGATACACAAACCACTCATAGATTTCAGACGACCAAATGAAACTGTTGACGGTTGTATCAGTGTTGGAGAAAACACTATAATCAATGAATGAGGCTAAAAGGCATCTCCTATCACTCTTGAGATAGATGGGGTAAGAGTAGTTTCCTCCTTTTGAAGACTCGACCTTCACACTTGGGTTCCACTAGGGGACCTTATATCTTTGGCAGTTGAATGTAAACCCTTTTCTCCCATTCCTCCACTTCCCGGAGTGAGAGGGAATGACAAAAACCTTCTGATTATTCTCCCTATTGATGAGTGTGATAATTTTCTCCACTAATCTACCATTATATGATACACTATATAATGAACAAAGCAATTCATACTTTGGTTCGATACCAAATTTGTTACACCTTGTAAACATCATAATGTCTACTATTACGTTCGGATGAACCCGTGCAGGACTGGCGTTTAATTCTTTGAGAAGTTTAGAAAATAATGGAGGGAAAGGGAAGTAAAGCTCTAATCGTAGAGGTTTAAGAAAGATGATTGATCGAAGATTATCAGGAGACTTCTCTGCCCTCAAGGGTTGAAAACCAACATCAGGAGGGATTTTCTGACCCAAAGGGATCAAAGATATAATCTTTAATATCAATCTTTGTCCTTTTGAGGTTGGGGGCTCGTTAATAGATGTCTCCATTTCCTTCTCTTAGAGACTCAATTTTTCTTCCTCTTCTCCCTCAAGGGGTATCGATTCCTCCCTTTCTTCCTCATGCGATGGGGGATAAAACCCTATTTTCCCAGTAGTGAGTGACGTCCTTACAAATGGTTTACCCATATAAGATGGCTAGACATTGGTGCCCCCTTGGAGGGGCATATCTGTGATGGGTCAGTGGCAGGATTATAGTCAGTCCGGCCAAGAGCATCTTCACTCATGTGAGAATCCTCACATGGTCCATCAAAGTTGCTAAACTCGGAACCATAATTTGCCCTTTTCGATGAATTAGTTTCTTCCCTCTACGATCTAACCGCGTCGGTCGATCCTCTCTCAACGGATTCCTCACTAGAAATAGCCATTAACATTAAAAAGGAGGAAAATGAAAGAGAAAAGGAGATAGGACTAACTGATTTGAGTGAAAAATGCTAGAGATGGCGATGTAATGAGGAGTGAAAGAGATTTGTAAAATGTCTTCTCCAAAGCATGCATGAAAATAAAATGAAGAGAAGTTGAAGAACAATGAGCAGTTAGTTAAGAAGCCTTGAATGGTGGTAAGACAATCATTATCTTGGAAAACTATTTTTTTTGAAAAGACGCAAGAATCTTTTCATACCTTTTCAACAAAAACACTTTTCACACGCAAATATGTGCGATTGATGAACACGCACGCCTCTTTGTATTCTACGAAAGGTTAAGAAAAAGAAAATTGGACATCAACTCGAGGCTTGAGATAAGGAACAAATAACTTCTACCACGAGTGCTAATAAGCCAGTATCTACGAATCACCATCTTGAAGGTCTTTGAGCCGTCATCTTGAGACTTTGTACTCTCGAGTAGATCTCTAGTTTTTCTGGGAGGTTTGAGAAATGACTAAGCCCAAATAACATGATAGGCTTGTTTTGGTCCAATTAGGAAGATAGGAACAATAGAGTTTGAAACGGTCAAACTTAATGACAGTATTTATTGGTAATTAAGAATTATAATTAAAGGTAAATACTAATAAGGTTATACAATATAAATATCAGGTATGCGTTCATTTTTAGATTCATATGGTCTTAATATGGTATTCATACACTTTGCTGACTTAACCTTCTGATAGTTTTCCCCTGGGATTCCCCAGGGCTTGTTTTCTTGCAGATTACAACCAAGGAGCACGAATGGGCTATTTAATCGCTTTCGAGACGTATCATATATGAACAACAATATTATCACATATGATATTGTTCAATTCATCGTAACATGTTTCTAAATATCAACTTTTTATTTTCCTTTATTATACGTAGGTAAACATATTGACGCTCAAATATGTTTCTTGAACCGGGTGATAATGATTGTGGTGCAAATATAGGTGGGACAGAGTGAGTACATGGTAACTGATACATTTCATTACTGTCGTACATTATTATGTACTATTAGGGTTTATACTACTACCAATTGATGTTTCACGTTGTTTGCTGAGATTTATTTTAGTTGATGTTTTATAAGTTCATTTAGGTTACTGTTTAGTTGATGATTTTCAATAAATTTTCAGTGATGTTCATACGTTTGTATCATTTTTATTGATGCTTATGCTATGTATTGAAGTTAATGTTTATAATACTTTCAGTTGACGTTCACATGTATTTTATTGAGGTTTATGCTTTAAGGTTGATATTTATTTTGATAATTTAATCTTCAATGTTGTTGTTTTAATTTTATGATTTTCAGTTGAATTTACCATTAGTTCCATTGATGCTTTAAGCCTTGTAATTTGACGATTATGTTGATATTTTGTTAGTTGTAGTTGATGTTTTATAATTTTCAGTTTTATTATTATGTTAATGTTTTTGTTTGTTGTAGTTGATATTTTATTATTTTTTGCTGATTGTATATGTCTTGTTAGTTTTACATGATGTTTATTATTTTATTTGATATTTTACAATTTTTTGTTGATATTTTCTTTAATTATTTTTGCAGCTTGTGGCAAGAGAGGATATGTGGAGAATAATGAGGAAGAATTGGGAAAAGGTCCCTGCCTCGTAGGTAGGGCTGGGCGTCAGGTCGGGTTATTCGATTTTTGGATTATTCGGTTCGGATTATTCGGTTTTGCCTCTAAAAACTCCAAAATTGAATCCGGCCCAAATAATCAAATAACCCGAATAAACTGAACCGAAATTAAAATTTGGTTTCAGTTTGAATTCAGATCTAATCCAAATAAACTGAATTACAGCTGAACATTTCAAAAAAATATTTAAAATACAAAACTTAATTCAAAATTCAAGAAAAATATGTAATTTGAATTCTACATCATCAAAATCAATTCAAAATTAAAATCTCACAAATATAATACAAATTCAACCATAACAATTTTAGAATTACATTTAATATTAAAAAAATAGTTAGTTTTAATATTTATCTTCAAAACCTTCACATTTCTTCAAAACTTCAAGCACTTCACATTCACCCTATTTTAATAAGAGTTCATGAGATTAACAAAGCATAAACAAGTCACAACATACAAAAATTTCCTCACAAAGTCACATCTGGAAGTGTATAAGCAGAACATACAAAAAACCGAATCCAACATACACAAAACAGAATCCAACATACACTAAGCAACATTTTCCATTACATACAATAGCATTCAGATGTGTATTCAGCTACAACATCATTTAGATATGTATTCAGCAACATACAACCACATAAAACAGCATACTAAGCATTCAACTTTTAAATATGAAAAAAATCCATTTAAAAGTGTTGTACAAACTGCTTTCGTTGGAGCCATTGCTTCTGTTGCTGTATTTGGCATGGAAAAGTTGTTCAAGGATAGACACTCAAGGTGTTCTTGTGTTCTAACTTCCATCTCGCCATTTGGCAATTAAAACTTATCATTATTTAATGGGTATAGACTAAAGTGCCACATGAAAATCAAGGTATAAGAACAGAGCTAAAAGCCTTGTGCAAAAAACTATTTCATATGCATATGCACATGGATCAAGAAAACCCACCCTTCATTGTTTTGTTACATTAGATTTGTTACACTAAACATAATCAAAGTGTACAGATCAATAGATCAAAGTGTACAGAGTGTTACAGATCAAAGTGTATAGATCAATAGATTTGTTATACTAAACAGAATCCCAAGTTGGAAAAAGACAGAAAAACAAAAACAAAAAGGAGAGATGAAAGATTAGTACCTTCCCTTCAGCTGCTGAACATGGGCATCAATCTTCTTAAAGTCCACAGTTGGTTGACTCCTACACACATAATCTCCAATCTCAGATAAAGGATAAATGCCCAAAAAATGAAGAAAAAATACAGAAATGGAACTACTAACAAGGTTTTACTGAGCTCATTAAGCAGCCTACCGGAATCCTCAAAGAAGAGGCACACAACTTCGACAACGAAATCCGGGTTGCTCTCATCTTGCAGTTGTTGAAGCTGTTTGAACTAATCATCCAGAAACTCCTTTCATTTTCAATCAAAATTCAACAAAAAAATCCATCAGATCACATATTGCTGTTAATTTACATCTCATAATGAAGTCGATCTTTAAAGAGAGACAAAAATGGGGGAAAATGAGTACAGGTAACTGAATGCTAATCAGAAAAACAATTAGAAACTAGATGTTAATATGACAAGGATACCAGTAACTGAATAGTAATCTAACAAGAAAGAAGTATTAACAAGAATCTTTCTCTTCATAAAAACTAAAAACCAACCTTCATAATCAACTCAGAAATTGAACGCTTTCTCACCTGCAATAAACAAGAAACGGTGCTGACTCCAAAACCACACGTGATTCCAAAGAAATTGTGTTCTTGTATGTGCAAAGGTAACCAAAATCCTAAGGAAAAAAATAAATGGGAATCTTTAAAAAAAATTCCAACACAAAATTTCAATCTTGAACGCCTAACATGAACTACTAACTCAAGAACACTAATCACAAAACAAGAACTCCATCAAAAAAGCCAACACAAATACATTCTCACACACAAAAAACAGTCAAAAGATGAGGTAACTACCTTGAAAATTCAAAAACAAAGCAGAGGCTAAACATCCACAATTGTTGACTCCATCACTGATTGTTGGATTTTTATAATAAAAAACACACACACGTATATTATTGAAGTGCAAAGAATAATATAAATAACTAACATGAATATTATACTACCTTCAAATTGTGAGGTGATGGCAAGCTCGGTGGTGATGCGATTGTAGCGGTGGTGAGGCGGTGGTAGGTGAAGGTGGTGAGGCAATGGTGGGTGGATATTTTTGAAGAAAAGGGATGGGAAAACGAAAATGCCACCACCTCAACTAGGGTTTGCTTGAAATGAGGCACAGCTTTAATCATAGCCATTGTATACCCTTTTATTAGGGTTTGTGAAATATTTGGGCTTGGTCCTATTTGGGCTTAGACAAGAATCACACTTAAACAAATGACCCAAGTTGTTTTTAATTAAAATTCTCCATTCAGAATTTATCAGTACTACATTAATATTTATTTATTTACAATTCGGTATTCGGATCGATTTTCGGATTGAGTTTCAATATCCAAAACCAAACCAAAAATCATATTCAAAATTCAGTTTATTCAATTCGGTTATCCAAAAACATCATTTTTAATTCGGTTCAGGTTATTCAAATTTGGATAATTTGGTTTTCGATTCGATTTTCGGTTTGGTTTTTTTGCCCACTCCTACTCATAGGAGATATGGAGAAAAATGAGAAAGAATTGCAAAAATGTCTTTGCCCAAATTTTAGACTGTTTATGGAAACCATCTCAAATTTTTAACCAACTAAATTTTGTTATGGACATATACCAATATAACTCTACCTACTTGAGTAAGTGACTATATAACCCTCAGATATTTTTTAGTGCAAAAACAACCCTAACTAGTTGATGAAATTGTCAATATAACTCTAAGATGTCATTTTTGGCGTTGACCGACATTGACCGCACATAAAATGACTAACATGCCCTTTTGAACTAAAATCTATAAGTGTTAGGACAATTTTACCCTCAAACCATCACCACCACCGCCCTGCCTCCACCCAGCCGCCGCCACCCCCTCTAGCCAGCCCCACCACCACCCCTCCACCCAGCTACCATCACCACCTTTACCCCCTCCAGCCAGTCCCCCGCCACCACCCCCAGCTCCACCCACCCCA
>JAULKM010126782.1:0-20051 GCA_032355605.1 Rubia tinctorum | reverse complement strand
TCACAGAAGTAATAAGCAAACCTGTGTGATCTGACGGATGAACATAGTATGGGTGAGACGGTGGCAGGACAGCAGAATTTTTGGTGTGATGGCAGAAATCAGAGGAGGCCGAACTCTTAGCACCAAGGAGCAATTGGCATAGCGCACAGCAGAGGGCGGCGGTGACAACGGCGGCGGAGGCGGTAGCGATGGACTGCTAGGTCTCGGTGTCGAGGGCCTCAATCAAAACAGGATTCGGCGCATGAGCTCTGGATGTGACGACGCATGAAGTGGACGGAGGATGGCGGTGGCGCGTTGCAGCGGCGCGTGGCAGCGGTACGTGAGGAACGGAACAAGCGGCGACGCTTGCTAGACGGAACGAGCAGTGAAGACACTGGGTTCCCAGCGGCGGCGGTGGTGAGACTCACAACGGTGACAGACGGTGAAGATAGGGCGGTGGCTGCGGCTATTTTCAAGAGGGAAATATTTTTAGGGTTTTTAGGATTAATCTCTAATACCATGTAAAGTATGATTGTGTGTTTTATTAATGACACAAGGGTACAATATATATACACAGTTAAAGACAAAATCACAAAAGAAAAAGGATTATATGTATAGTACAACTATATCACAAATATCACAAAATATCTATATGTAGAACAAAATATCTGAAAATATACATCAACGGATATATATTGATAGTAAAATCTTTGAAAACACCAACGATCTCCTTTGTCATGCCGGACAATCATTTTCAACGATGCTGCTTTTTGGTCTGATTAAGTTCAATGGTCTTGCATGCTCATGATTACTTGATGATCGCGAACTGGGTCCTTCAAATATATTTTTTTCTTTTTGTATATGCATGGAAGTAGAACACTTCTACTTTTTTACAAGATTAATTCTATGCAGGCATGGTGCATTTTTGACTGCAGAGTTGGATTCAATCTTAATATTGGATTCAGTCTCAATAAAAACATATTACCGAAAATGGTTTCAACTAGTGTCATTTTTGGTAGATTACTAGATTATAAGCGAATTATGTAACTAAAATGTTTTAGTTTGCTTTAAGGAATAATAAAAGAGAAAAGGATAATTGAAACATGATCACCACAAAAATGAATTGTTGATTAGTTTTAAATTATCACAGATCTATCTTTCTCTTGCTTTTTGTTGCAAATTAAATCTCTTTCTCCTTTTCTTTTCTTTTCTTTTCTTTTCTCCACGCACACGCTTGGGGTAGGAAGTCCAAGATCGAAAACGCATGCATGTCTGCAACTTTTGAAAATTTTGATACTCCCTTGTTTTTTTAACATTATCTCCAACAAAATAAAATATATTTTTATGAAAAGTAAAATGAGTGGGGAAGAGTAAGAACAAATTGAATAGATGAAAATAACCTAAATTTTACCACAAAAAATGAAGGATTCGTTATTAAAAAGTCAAACAAAAAATAAAACGGAGCCAATGTTAGCAAATCAGAGGGAGTAAAAAAAAATGTACTCCCTTCGTCCCTCTAATAGTGTCTCGCATCTTCATTTTTCACTATTCATTGATGATTTAGTAGTTTCAATATTATAAAATATATATATAATAAAAAATAGATATTCTAAAACTATTTGTTACGATGAATGTACCAATATCTCACACAATAATTTTCACATTTATATATCTGCAAATATTTACAATTCAAATAACATTAACTTTATTGATGAATAGTTTTTTTTTGGCTTTATTCAAATAACATTAACATTAACCAATGGTGGGGGAAATATATTGGCTTCCCAGACCAACAAAATCAGTAACCCCAGGTTTACATTCGGCTGTACAATCCTACTAATTTCAAGCGTTGCCAAAACAAAATGCAGCCCTATGCTAACATGTTCTTGCAAAACAGAACATAGTAATCTATAGTCTGTAACTTGTTTGCCACTTCCCTGTAGAAAAATCTGCACGATCCCTATTAGCAAATGACTTCACCCCTGTTATCCCTGCTATAGGCCAGGCACATATTTTCTCTACAACGGATGAGCTATGTGAGTAGCAGATGCTACTTTGCTATTCGTATACTCGGTATCCCCATTCTATCTCCAATCAATGCTCTACGAACTTCCATATTTTGCAGCAGGGGAGATTGTCCTCTATTGTTGTCCGAATTTGTTGCCAAATGGTGTGCTACCTGATTTCCTTCCCTGTGATGTGTTGAAAGCTGATCTGAATTGAGGTGGTTGAGTTCCATAGTTCCCAAAGACTCCTCTTTAGTTTCCATGGCGGCTTGTCCTTACGCTGTAGAACTCTGATCGCCTGCAAACAGTCAAGCTCGACAGTTAGAGGCAAGAAATTATTCTGAATACTCACCTGGATTGCCCTAATTGCTCCCAAGATTTCAGCGTGCAGTGGATCCTCTGCGTGAATTATCTCTGATGCTAAGAATATACAATCCGCAACAGAGTTCCTAACAACAAAACCAAGACTTGAAGAGCAGTTGGGTTTGAAAGAAGCATCTGCATTTACTTTGATGCCTGTATCTGGTGGCCTCCAACTCACTAGGGTAATTTTATTTTTGGGTTTTCTGTTTAGAAATGTCACCAGCCCACAGGCAATGAACTCAGTACAATCCTCATGATACATGTTTGCACTAATGTTCAGAATTTGGGAGGATAGTGAGTTTATTTGCTTTATAATGAATTGAATACTGTAAGCTGATCCGTTGAAAGCATAACTAATTTTTGATTTCCAAAGCATCCAGCAAGTCACTACTATGAATGTATGTATGACCCTAATTCTAGTTGTTGATCCTAGTTGGTATGAGAATGACCAGGACAACCTATCGAAGATATGATTGAATGTTTTACCCTTAATTCCTACAGCTCCAAACACAAAATCCCACACCTGTAAAGCAAATGGACAGTCATTGAAGAAGTGTGTGATTATGTCTACATGGTGACAATGTGCACATTTCGAAGCTACTGCTATACCCATTCTTTGCAACACATTATCAAATGGTAAAATTCCATTGACAAGTTTCCACATAAAGATCGAGAATTTAGAGGGCGTATGCCTATTCCATATTTTTTGAAGAGATTGAACCTGGTTTTTCCTTGCTCTTAACCTGTGGATTGCCGAAGCAATATTAAAAGTCCCTATAGGGGTAGGTCTCCATATCATCTCATCTTTGTGTTCGGTGAGTATAACTTCAACTCTCAGCTGTTGTATGATATATCCTGGCAATAAACCATAGAACTGTGATAGAACAAATCTTTATTTTGCAGGAACTCCCTTTCCAGAAGGTTTGGAAATGGGATATCTCTTGTATGATGACTCATTTGCCATAAAGCACCATCTCCAAGCCAATTTGCATCCTAAAATTTGCAGGACCCCTCCCCAATCAGAATCTGGGAGTTTGATTCTGCTATACCTGTAACAGAAACAACCCTTCTCCAAGCTTTTGAGGATCTTTTTGATTTAGCAATTGACCATATGTATTTTGACCAAAGAGTGTTACCTCGTTGTGTTTTCCACCACAATTTAATAGAAAATGCATCAATTACTGTATTGAAATCTCTAAGTCCAAGGTCATTCTCTTCCTTTGGGTAGCATAATAATGACCATGCTTTCCAGTGCTTTCTGAATCCAAGTTCAGTTTTCCCCCAGAAGAAATTGGAGCAAATAGAGGTAATTGTTTCTAGTGTGTGCAGTGGGGGCTGTAATGCACCAAGTATGTTGAGGAATGGCTAGCAGCACATGTTTGATCAAGATTAACCTACCTGCTTGATTAAGCCATTTGTTATTCCATTTACCTATCTTGGTGCTAATTTTTTCCACTATATTTTGGAAGTAGAAGTTTCTCTTCCTACCTTTGAATATGTTAACACCTAAATAGATAAATGGGAACCTACTTTGCGACATACCGGTTGTTGCTTTGACTATATTAATCCTTACAGTGCTTGCCCTTTTACCAATGAAGAATGCACTATTTTGGTAATTCACCTTCTGACCAGTGGCAACCTCATAACTCTTGAGAAAAATGACAAGATTTCTAAGGGATTTGTTTGTAGCCTTTAGGAATATTGCAATGTCATCAACATAAGATAAATGGGTGATTGTTTCAGCCCCTCTGGGTAAGATAAATCTGTCAATGTAGCTGTTATGAAACATAAATTGCAGCCCCCTATTAAGCAATTCAGTGATTAGATAAAAGAGAGTAGGGGAGAGTGGATCCCCTTGCTTCAAACCTCTAGTAGATTTGAAGAATCCATATGGGGTTCCATTTATGAGAACTGAGAACCAGGAGCTGTTTATGTTACCTAGGATTAGGGCAGCTATATGACCATGGAAACCAAATTTTAGCATAAGAGAGTTTAACATGAACCACGAAACACGATCAAATGCCTTAGACATATCTATCTTAGCTATCATATTCATGGATTTTGTTTTAACATCTAGCAACTTGACCATCTCTTGCATAACTAAAATGTTGTCTTCAATTTCCCTGTTTTGATAAAAGCTGATTGTTCATGTGATATGCACTGAGGGAGTAGAGGTCTCATTCTGTCTGCTAAAATCTTAGATAAGATTTTATTGGAGAAATTGGTTAAGCTGATTGGCCTATATTCACCAAGGTTCCTTGGAGTTTGTGTTTTAGGAATGAGAGTGATTAATGTACTTCCAATTGATTTAGGTACCCTCGCCCCACACATGAATTCATTAACTTCCTGTAAAAGATCCTCCTTGATAAATGGCCAGCATTTAGTATAAAAGATTTCACTATATCCATCCGGACCTGGAGCACTCTCCTTAAAGGTTTTTAATATTAATTAAAATATTAGAATTAAGGTTTTTTACATGTTGTGTGTTACATTTAAATTGAAAACAAATAATTTTTTGTAAAATTTTAAAGTTTAGTCATTTAAAGAAAAATATATGAGTTAGTTAGAAATCGTTAAATATTTAATACAATAAAATTTAATTATTTTTATAATATTTCATTCAAATTATTTAAAAAATAATTATTTATATGTTAAGATTCATTTTTAAAGGCTATCATAATTATATGTATCTCATTGCAATAAATAAAAGTAAATATCGAATGACCTTGTTAGTCTCACTAATTATAAAATGTTCTCATTTAACAGTTAGTCGTCTAAAACATGACTTTGTCATGTATAAATTAATAAATAAATAATATATATACATATTTCCATCAGAAGTACTCTATCAATGTATAAAAAAACTCAAACATTTTGTTATGTCAGATTATGCGTTTCTCTAAATTTTCTTTAGTGATATATATATGTGTGTATGTATATGTGTTTATGTGTATATATGTATATATAGTATAATGAGATATTTATGATTTTAATCATATTTTAAGAAGTTATATATTTTAACAAGTTATGATTGATTATATATATTGAAGAATTAAAATCAATAACATATTATAATATTAGTATAAGTTATAATTGATTATATATAGTAAAATTTTAAATCAGTAGCATATTATAATATTAATATATTATTTGTGGACAATTTAGGTTTATGTTAGTCAAAATGAATTCAATATCCCCGGTTGACAGAACAATCCAAAAAGCAAACAATATCTAATATATGGTGTTTGGGATAAACGAATTGAATATATGTCAATAAAATATAAAATAATTTTATACTCTTACTTTAAAATGATTTTTTTATAAAAATTAAGAAAATAAAAATGCTTCTAACAAAAATTTAAACTAATTTATCCCTATATGTCCTAATCTGTAAAGAACTAATTAAATACGTGATTAATTTATGAAAACTTGAGTCGCTAAGTTTTTTTCTTTTTCAGCTGAATCGGTCCTTCCTTAACTAAAAGGTCAACACGCAGCAGCATCATCAACAACATCAGTGAGACAGTGATGAGGTATAAGATATAAGACTAAATCAATAAAATTGAATCTATGTTCATTTGCTGAATTTTATTGAAAATCGGGTGTAGAAAACTCTAACTTCTACCACTTTTTGTAATAAGAAAAATAAGAAATTATTGGATTTTATGTTTTTATTTTCTATTTCTTTTGGTAATTTACCCTCTTTAGTTTTTATGTATGGTATTTTTTATTAAATCCAATGAAGTATTGCAGGTATGAAATTAGTAATTTGAGTTAAGCATGTATCTTATTACCTCGATGATTGAAAAAAATCCTTGTTTAGCCTATACCTATAATTTTGATAATTGAAAATTACTAAACATTTTGGATGTTACTTTATTTGAAGTTAGAAGTTTAAGTGAACGCATTGAATTTAAAGTGTTTTCGTGCTCACCTTAACCATAATGATAGTTTACACTTATTTATATTGCCTCCATCCCAGAATAAACTTCTTAATTTGACTTTTAAGAGTCAACTGCATTAATTTTAACTATTAATATATATTTTTATGCATGTAATTTTTTTTAAAAATTAAAAATATATGTTATAATGAATCTAAAAATATATCACATAATAACAGTATTACATACTATATTAAGAGAATTTAATGGTTGAAGTTGGTTTGTTTTGATTTCAAAAATTCAAATTAAGAAATTTATTTTGGGACGGAGGTAGTAATATTTTTTCAATTTGGTTTATTCAAATATATTTGAATTTGAACCAAAAATCAAGAAACTGAATTTGAATAAAAAAATTTTTATTTTTATTTTTATTTTTCAAATTTGGCTATGTTTTCGATATTGGGTTTGAAAAAGGTCAACCTGATTAAACCAAACTAAATAAACCAAAATATTTAAAAACTGAACCTATGTCCACCCTTATTCAAATTATTTTCATTTTAAAAAAACCACATCCTTATTACAAATTCTTTTAACTTCATAATGACCATGTCTATCGATTAGATGGTCAAAGACAAAACTTTGTGAAGTAAAATAACTTATCTCAAAGTATACTATGATATAAAATCAGGAAAAATACTTTGTTAACCCTTAGTTTTCTTGTAAGTACAAATATGATCTCCATTATTTTGAAAGCATATAAATATCCAAGATCTACGCTGACTTCATAACTTATAATTCTATCGTCAGAGACCAACGTTGATTACCAAAAAAATTTGCAAAAGTTTTTAAGTAAATGATAGAAATACCTTCTGTAATTTGGTTAATTTCAGTCACCACCACTGTCCTTGAACCACACCACGCCGTCACTTGACCACCACACAATACCATACCGTCACTTAACCACCACACAATACCACGCTGCAACCTAACACCACCTAACTAGAGTGAATCTGCTCGAGCTCTATTTTTAATCTCAGAGTTCAGGTGCAGATGAAGAGATCGACTTCATGAACCATTTATGTCAGGTAAATAACAAAGTAAAAAATTGATTTTTCAATCAAGGTGAAAGAAACATCACAATCCATGAAACAACAAAATGAAGACCAACATATTGATGCATATGGGACAATACTTGAAAAGGGCAGTTAATGTAAGTCACACTGTAGTTACTAGAGCCGCACCTCCCTCGGTAGATAGAAAAAAAAGTTCTTTGATTGCAAAATCCAAAGGTCTCAAAGTAATTTTTCAAAAATCAAATATTATCACAATGCTATGCCTACGGGAAGAGGACAAGAGGACAAAGAATTTCATTCACCAATTCAATTCATTCTCCGAAAATTTTAATATCCTTGGAAATTTCAAAATTCATTCACCAATTTCCCTAAATCAATTTCGATGATAACATATTATCACCCGGTGAAGGAACAACCACTAATTGATTTATCGTGTATGTGGAGGTGCGACATGATAACGTCAGTGGTGAAGGGAGGCAGTGGGGCAAGGGTTATTTTCATGTTTCGTATTCAAGAGGGAAATAATAATGATGAATCATATATATATATGATGTACCCAGTTCTAATTAGTTAAAACTGAACAAGCGTAGTGATGACTTCATTGGATCAAGACAGTCCGCCAAACCCATGAAAACGTGGAACACAACAACACCACTAACTGGCCAACCACGAAAATAATGGAAAGCAAAAATTGCCACAATACCCCCTAATGGACCATGATCTAAAGAGGGGAAGTTCAATAATTTGACCATGATCACACTATCGAAATCCTATAAATAAAGATAGGATATACTAGAAAAAGGTAAGTAACATTTCACCCTTAAAATACACGTGCATGCAGACGATACTGAGTTGATCGTCAGACATTCCTCCATGGGACCAACATGGGGAAATTTGGAGGTATCCAAAGAGGTTAGGACTCATCGTGAGCCAATTCCTAGTGCTATCATCACTCAAAAGAAATTTCCCACATCATTGGCACGGTCTGTGGGGGTGTTTTTTCTTTCTGAGTTTTAGTAGGTCCTGGGAAAGGTCGGAGCCTAAACCAGAGTTGTTATTCACATAATGGATACATGGAGAAAATAAATAGATCCATCACTCAGGGAGTGAGTAGGTGGAGGAATAGCACAACCCCACCAAGAAAACTCCAAACAACGGTATGCTCACACAATCGTAAATTGTCTCCAATAATAACGACCTGCAGCAAAGATACAATCTTATATTAGAATTTTTCGGTATGAAATGTAGATTCATGACACCAGGCTGCGAGAGGAAGAAATTTATACAGAGGCCAAATTCATATAGGTCACTTAGCTAGGAAAATATACGAACCAGGTCAAGATTAAATTGGCAAAAAACTAAGTTAGTAGCTTAAGAACAACTGTACTCCAAGATTCATTACAAGAGGTGCCTAATTAATAGAGGCTAAAAATTTGGGTTACATGATGTGCACGAGAATGGTAGAATGTGTCTATAAGAATAACGCAACGAAGTGTTATCATTTAGAGGGTCACAATTTGCATGATCGAGCCCCAATCAAAATAAATCAGCTGGCAGGTCTCATACTATAAATTCTGAAAATTTTGTTAACCTAGAGACATTCTAGAAATAACAACCAAATTAGCCCCTTAAACCTAAGGAAGATAACCATACCAAATTCAATGAAAGCGAAGTGGCATTAGCATCGCCTGAATAACATTCCCACAAAGGAAATAAGAGAACTCATAACATGTGCAATAAATAATTTATCAAATCGAATCTTGGATTCATACAAAAACTAAGGATTACTGCAAAATCTCTTACCTAAATGAAAGGTAAATTTCCTCTAAGAAGAATTACAAACAACCATATGTGAACCTATTACTTACACATCTAGCTACTTGAGTCCTAGTAGCAATGGCTAGTCAAACCATTGTGGCCCCAAGGAGAGAAGTTCCTCCATCGATATTTCTCAACAGGGATCACAAACTCGAAAGGGGCGAATAGATCCCTCGGATATCACTATGTTTATTAAGCAATGTGGGAGCTAAGTCAAGAATGGTTGCATATTAACCCACTACACCATCTCCATTCCCCAAGTATTCCACATGAAAAGATGCCATCCTCGTTATTAAGTAGAACAGACGTGCTTGCAAGCAGTGGTCGCTCACTCTGAAAGTGCATATGTTCCACCCCATGAAGTAGTCAAATAAACTCATAAAGGGACTCCTCCTTCACAAGTCTGTCAATTGTGTAGCCCATTTTCTTTTGCAGCTTTAATTGTTACAGGTAGGAAATCCCACCTCGCATTGGTTCCATTAGTGCTCACAAGCCTTGCTTCCAAGGGGGAAGGATCTGTGTTGTCCTTCACCTTGGTCCCTAGTTCGGCAATCTCAACCGAAGATACTACCAAAAATCACAAAATAAGATAGTATTAGATAACCTAAATTTTAGAAGCCATAATTAGTATACACCTCCCCAAGCTAAGAAAAGTCTAACACCAAAGCCAAAACATCACACTAGCGGGCTGGACCAATGAGCACAAGGAATAGTCCGCTATATACAAGGCACACCTCTCCCCAAGAAGAAAGACAATTAATACCCATGAACATCTTGACAAGCCCACGATTCAGCAATGAGAAGTACACAACGTGGGCCACAATCACATGATCCATCTGTTATAAATGGAAATCAATAAGGATGAAAGAGGTTACGGGAAATTAGCTAAGACATTAAGACCATAAGAAATCTGACATGAGTGTCAGAGCTTAATTTTGGGAACTCTCAGAGATCTTATTTTCAGGTACCTAAAAATTGTGGTGATTTGCGCCTCTCTTGGAGGTTATGTTGGCCCGGACGGAATTTCCAGCATCAGTGGCGCCCACCGTGGGAACGATTTTTTCTTAGTCGGTCTTCATAACCCTGGAAAAGGCTGAAATCTGACCCAACAAAAAAGTATGACACATGGGCTAGCCCAAAGAAGCGAGCTGATACGCAATAGAGCAGCATATGCATCAAAGAAAAAGAATAGCAACAACCAACCAACGGTACTTACACAAGAAAAATCACCCTCCCACCTAGCACAAAGGTATATCACAACATACCAAATACTCTCGTATGCATAAATTCAAAACTTAATTTGGACAACTATGATATTACAATTTCCCCCATCCCTTTATCTCAGAAAGCATATCTACAAATATCACCTAGTCTTAGAAATTAAGAGACACTCAACAATGTTATGCCTATATCAAGCGGACTACAGTATCAGTAACATGATAGTTAGCAAACAATAAGAGGAATGATAACCTCAATTGCGCTGAAAATGCAATAACTGAACTTTAGCATAAAATACCAACTATTTATGCAGAAACTAAGGTTTACACAATACATTCATCCCTAATATATAAGGATTCTTTATAGGAGATTACATTGAGTCAAATGGTATAGCCTACCACAAATGTAAAGTAAGTTGACTAAAGTCATAGCCATAAGTTAGCCAGTCTAAGATAAGGATGAGACGTAAAATGCATGTATTTCCTAAAGCATTTAATGTATCTTTTGGTTATCTTTTGTATAGTAGATTTCTAGATTTAGGTGAATTGCATTATGAAGGGTTTAGATGACCATTCATGGTCTTCATATCTAAATCCCTCATTTTGTAGCTTACTTTAGATCTAATGAATTCTATGTCACTACGAGAATCTGGATCCATTTTTGTGACCTTTTATTTGTAGATTGCTTGTAGGCACTTCGGACTGTGTAGAAGTCCATTTGCAAGAATGGTAGTAGATAGTAGAAGACCATTTGGAAGGATGGTAGTAGACTGAATGCCACGAGGTTAAACATGGTAGTAGATGGATGCGACGAAGAAAAGGAGTCAAATTCTGGAAGAAAGTGAAGATAAGCACGACCCGTTCCGAACCTATGACTTATGCGACTAAGTCTTGACATAGGTCATGTTCTTTTGCCCCGCCCGTGCACCTAGAATGTAAAGACTCAGACCTCCAGTTTGCGACATGCGTCCTATAATGCGGCCGCTCAATCAAATGCCAAGGATGTTTACTCCATACGGTGGCTCGCATGCTTTTGCATGGGTCGCGCTAATTAGACCGCTAAGAACATTATCCAGTCAGCAGCCTGTGTGCCTTTGCACAAGTCGCGCGCTCTGTTTGGCAGGGAAACACCTCCAGTCCACGGTCTGTGTAATTTTGTACGGGCCGTGTTCTATTGTACGACCCATGCCGACGTGGGTGCTAGGGTTTCCCTTTTGTATTGGGCTTTTCTAAGGCCCATTTTCACCTAATATATGAAGAGCTTCTAGTCCACTAGGATTTAACAAGTAATATTTTCATTTCTAAATTCCAGATCTAAGAGTAGGTAGAGAGAGAAAGAGACTAACTCTTCTCTTCTCATTTTATTATTCCTAGTTTATGCCTATGGCATTGAATCCAATTATTGTATTAGGTTCAATGTCTCTAGAGTAGTTAATTACCTGGGGAATCATTTGTATTCATGACTAGTCGATGATTTCGTGAGATTCTTCGATTTCCCTATATTTATGTATAATGAATATTTGTATTTGATTTAAGCTTTATATTCTTGTAAGATGTATTTTATGTCTGCTCTATGATCCACCGCAGTTTCATCTATAACATGCCATCGTGCTAGGCTTGTATTGCTACCTTGGGAGTGTTGGGTTAGACATATTGTAGGTTCGTGAGTACTGGCGAGGTGAAGGCATGCATGTTTATTGAGAGTACCGTTTTGATCGTTAGAGTCTAACTTGATTGTATCATCGTGTAATAATAATTCAAGCTAGGGATGATAGACGCCCTAACGGGGGTGTAAACCCTCGGTGTACCCCAATAGAATGAGCATGATAGTTTGTAGCAACTAAGGTTGTCTTGTAAAGACTAGAGTCATTTCAACCCTAGAGTCATCGCATGATGCTGATTCCTTTGCCTCTCTAGGGCTAGGAATTAATGTCCATAGTGGAGTGTCGGTGATGTATTTTCCTTAATCTCATATTTAATGGTTTCTACCTACGCAATTCTTTGTTCCTTTTAATCGGGGACGCGTTAGCATTGAGAGTGAGATTTACGAGGAAAGAGGAGTGGATCCATAGTTCGATCGACACAATTTTCCTAAGTAAGAAGGTGGTGTGATAGCTTATAAGAAGACGATGAAGCTTTGTGTGATATGTCGGGTATCATCCATACTATGTGACGTAAACACAAGATAGGTTTATTAATTTGTATTACACGTAATAGAATCTAGGATCAAAGTCATTCATCGGTCATGTTTCGCAAATATCCCCAAGGTTAGTTTAATATAGTTTAGTCTCTCTGATTTGCACGCTTAGTAGTTGTTAGATAAAACCCCACCAATTCTATGTGTGTAGCACTAGCTATTCCTAACACACAATCGGAGTGAAGCCCGATTATGAGTTGTGTCTAGTTAACTCTCAAATTCTAGTGTCTCTGTGGACGACCCTGGACTTACCACTAGCTACTTTCTAGTAGTTGGTAGTGAGCATACGGGAGTAACATATAAATTCTATCTTTGATCCCCTATCGGTGTGGGTTAGTGCTACTCTCTCGTGAAAAGGTTGGTGTTATTAACGATCCTGATGAGTGTGGATTAGATGGCAGTATACTGAGGGAGAGATGTTAGACCAAAGTCCAGCTCTTTAACACGATCTCATCTCGTACTCTGTGGTGCACCCCTGATGCGGGGATAGGCAAGTATGTCAGGAAATGAATCGTTTCCATTAGGTAATCATCGTTCTCCAGACATACTCCTTCTCGTCCATGCTGAGTTGACTCAACTCGTGAATCTTGTCCAGTTCCAAGAGCATGTCAACTGTGCAGCCCATATTTTCCCTAGAGCTAAGCCGCCGCGAATCTAGGCTTCCCCTCACGTTGGTTTCCCCAGCTCCTGTAGCCAGAGGTCTCACGGATGGAATTTCTTCAAGCTCCTCCACCCTGACCATGCATTCGTTGATCCCATCCTTCATTCCAACCAAAAAATATGACAAAACACGATAATTCTTACTAGAAAAATATAAGCACCAAGATCCCCTAAAAAACCACAAGGGAAAATATTTACAGCAAGTATGAGTATTTATTTGTACAATATCCCACAAGAGACGTAACCTGAGCTTGCATCTCTGGAAACAGAAATAATTCCTCCAAACAACCCACCTATGTAGAATTACTACAAAACCAATGAGATTCTAGGCACCAACCAGGAATTCCCCCAGCATCTCACACTATGTTCCCCACAGGATGTTTACAACTTACACACATTCACAACACTTTCACTGACAACAAGAAACACATAGAACACAACCACAGTAGTATAGGAGAAGTAGGCACGTTTGCAAAATGAACGAGAAAAGTGTTAGAGCTAGTGAACAAAGGAGATCACCCCGCAAAAGAATGGGTAGTCATCCCATAGAGAGCGTAAGGAGTTTTAACTCTACAAACACGTCATAACGACCATGATATGCGAATTATAGCCCATTATAAGTTGGTATCCTTATGGGTGCCAAACATAGGCGCGAATCATCGAGAATGTAGGGAAGCGACCCTATAAAAGGAAGCAAGATGAAATAACCAAGGTATGTAAAAAGCTAAAAACATATTCATATATTGATTCTAGAAGTACCAACTTTAGCATTGTAGACTCTCCCTTGAATTCCATACGTGAGATTCTTACAGGAACTTTCTTCAAGGCGAAACCATCACTATCGTTCCAGGAGTTCATTCCACATCAGTAGCGCCGTTTGTGAGGACCAATATATTAGGTCAATTGTTCACCCTGAAACATGATGACTAGGAGTCAAGCAAGTCAACATAAAGAAGCAATGAAATCGATACCACCTCCAGAACCACCCCCACCAGAAACACCATTCCTAAAAGAAATAGAAAACATCCAGGAGTCAGGAGTGGAATAAGATACCCTCCACCCGGAGACAAAGAGAAGCGAGCTTTTGCGGCCTTCTTAGAAGCTAACCGGGAGTAGTTGTACAAACAATTCGTTATTTCCACCAAGGAGCAGAGGGATAGTGGAAAAGATAAGCAAACACAAGCGAAGAAGCAAAAATGAACAAAAAAAAGTGGCAATCAGCGGGAGGATATGGAATATGATGTCAAAGACTAAGCAGAGCACTCCCCGCTGACAGAAGACTTGCAAAACTTTGCAATGCCAAAAGGTTTCAAGTTACCAGCTCAACTCAAAGCCTATGACGCGATGAATGACCCTAAAGAGCATCTGCACTCTTACAGAACCAGCATGAGATTTCGTGATGCGCCTATCCAATTGGTATGAAAAGATTTTCCAATATTCCTTGCAGAAACCATGATAGTTTGGTACGACAGTTTGCTCAACCTAAGCATTCCAAGCTGGGGTCAGTTAGCGGATCAATTTATGGGTTGATTATACCAAAATCAAAAGTTCCCAAAAACGTTCACAAACCTAATGAATATAGCACAACAAAAATGGAGAGAATATCACAGAATATCATGACCACTAAATCACAGAAATCTTGGAAATCAAGGATCTCAAGCACCCGATGTAATTGGGGAAATTCATGAACGACATGAGATCCAGTGAGTTTTAATCACAGCATACATTCCATAAAATCCAAGAGACCTTTAGAAAGCCGTAGAGAAATTCATCTCAATAGAGGAAGCAAACAACAAGAAACTAGAAACTGGGCAATGGAGGGAAAGAGATCTGGAGAAATCCCCCAGGAAGAGAGGTGATTAAAAAGAGAAGAGTCGTTTCGCTCACAAGAGGAAGGAAGCTAACAACAGATCAAGCGTCTTTCACTGAAATTCCTCTAGCCAAATCCAGGCGGGGATTTTGGCAAGGGCACAGGGAGTTATTTGGGATTTTTTTTATAAAAACTCTGTTTCAAACCATTCCCACATGCAACACCATGCTAGGCGCCATCAAGGTTTACAAAAACATTGTGTAATTTAGGAGCTCTAATACAGAGGCGTGCTCTCATAGGTGCGGGGCCACTGGTATTTTGATATAGTGGAAATTAACTAGATCGGGCCTTGCCTCATCTAGCCATATCAAGGGCTACTTTACCAATGGCTTAAGTACCTCCATACCCCTTGTGGGTTTCTACTACGTTATGATGTGAGTTGCACGATCGATGTTTGATCATCCCTACAGTTGCTGCCAATGTTAAGACTCAGTTTATTCAATGAGCTAGTGTTGCGTGAAACCCTTCTTTATCCTACCTATGATACAATAAAAGGTGGTCAGACGGGGGTGGCGTATTGTCAAAACCCAATCTGATATCTAAATTAGGCATAGGAGAGTTAGTGGTCATGTGTGTCTGGAAAAGGGTTTCACAAACTTACATATTCAGACCAATATTCCCGATATTATATGGTGCAAGTTGGTGATGTGACAGGAGTCATCTCATCACTAGTTGTCTTAAACTCCTTCCAGAATTTTAAACTCAATTTGGTTTCTTCATTTTGAGCCTTTTGGCCCATATCTTATTGGTGGGTAGGTATATTCAGTTTAATATATCCGTCCCCTATGATTAGAAAATAATGGGAAATGATAAGGACATGAAAACTTGAAAGGAAAAAAATGAATAAGAGGACTAGAAGACTAAGACTTCCTCAGCATCTTCTTATCATGACAAACGCCTCTCTACAATTGCGAGTAATCTCTGTCCCAACTCTATTTGCACTTCTATTTTTTTACACTATTCGCTATCAAACTGTGACCGCATATTTGAATAGATATATGAACAATAATATTATCGTGTGTGATATTGTACAATTCGTCGTAACAAGTAGTTTCCAAATATCAACTTTTTATTTGCCATTATTATAAGTAGGTAAAGTTATTAGTGGTTAAACATGTTTTTTGAACAACGTGATAATGATTGCAGTGAAAATATAGTTGGGACGAACGGAGTACCAGAAGTTGAACTTATCTTATAAAAGTGATTTGGTAAGCCATGTTTATTTGTTGCTGATGTATCAAGAAAAAATATGTTTTGAAAACATAATTACTCCCGTTGTCCCAACTCTATTTGCACTTTTGCTTTTTTGATACCGTTCACTATCAAAGTTTGACCACATATTTGAATAGATATATGAACAACGATATTATCATATGTGATATTGTTCAACTCGTCGTATCAAGTAGTTTCTAAATATCAATTTTATATTTGTCGTTTTTATACGTAGATAAACATATTAATGACCAAACATGTTTCTTGAACAATGTGATAATGATTGCAGTGGAGATAGAGGTGAGACAGAGGTAGTAGTATATTGACATGTGAGACTCAACCATGAGTAAACTGAAATACTAAAATATTCTCATATTTTTCCACTTCTATGTCTTAGAGCATGTACAATGGAGGTTTTGGATTAGGGTGAATTAAAAATTGGGACGGAATGACCAAAACACCTCCACAATGTGGGGCTGAAAGCCGGCTGCATCAATGCTGCCCACGGGACCGGATTCCGAAATGGGAACCGTCCCAATTCCTTTCATGTCAGACGTTGTCCTTTTCCTGTCAGATGCCCACTTGAAGTCATCACTCATTTTCCCATTTTGTCCCAATTTCTTTGCATGAATGGGACACGGGGCTTGCTATCATTGGGCCACGTGTCCCAACAATTTTTTTTAAAATTAAATTATTCTTTATTTTAAATCTAGTTATTTTTTAAAAAAATCTGCTTATTATTTTGTCTACTATTTAATTTTAATTTATGAAATAATTTTTAAAAATGAAATTAACTTTAAATTTTAAAAACGAAGAACAATGATTCGGTTAAGTGTCCCAACTAATAATTTTAAAAATTGAAAAAATTGAAAATTAAAGTTTGTAATTTTTAAAAATTGAATTGTTTTTGAAATTTTTCTTTAAAATTTTGATTTTTGTTAAAAATTGAAATTTAATTTTGGTTCTTTATAAAAATCAAAATTACATTCTTTAAAAATATGTATATGGTTCTTTTTAATTATTTTTCATAAATCAATTTTAAAAATTGAAATTAATTTTGAAAATGAGATTTGAAAAAACAAAATTCAATTAAATAATTATAGGTGTGTTATTAAATTTTACATTTAAATTTATTTTGTTAGGTAAATTTATTTAAATTAATTATTATAGGTAAAATTAATGAGTATGATATAGAGAATTGAGTGGGGTCCATGGATTAGTTTCTAAGTTGTTTCAACCATTGTGTAGAAAAAATAGAATAATTTAATTGTGGTTTAAATTGATAAGGTGGAGAAGAAAAATTGGTTATTTAATAAAGTGAAACCACAAAAATATGGTGGAAGTGGTTTTACCATTTTACATGTTTTCCGTTCCTGTTGTTCATGATGTAGGGTGTCAGAGGCATACAATGCAACCTTTCAATCTACATGAAGAGTCCGATCTTGTATGGATATTTGAAAGTGTAGACGTAAGCCAGCTTATTCATGTCCATGCATTAGGAAAATTTGTGCACACATATATATCACTTGTTAAAATATAGCAGTCGAGATGGAATGACATGATGGTATTTAAACTATTTAAATTTATTTTAATATATTTTGCGAGTACAAAAATATCACTGTGCCTTGTTGCTGACTGTATTGGGTTGAAATATATTTAAATTACTTAAATTTCCTTCAATTCAATATATTTTAATTTATTTCAATTCATATTTATTCATATAAATTTTTGATATATTTTAATTTATTTCAATTCATATTTATTTATATAAATTTAGTTTATAAAAAGTTTGGGAAAAAATCATTTTCTCACAGGTTTATGGAAAAATGAGATTTAATTAGAATAACCGAAAAGTAAAATATTTTAGTTGCAATATTAAAAATTTATTATGCAACGTATAGTGGTTATATGTTTATGACCAGATTAATGCAACTCGAAAATTTTATCTTCATTTATTTTAATTTACAGTTTAAACCTTAATTTTTTCATAATTTATGAAAAAATCATTTTTCAAGAGACTTACTCTGAATTATTTTGTGGGTAACAGCAGGGTGAGACATTTTAGAATTTATATATTTTTGAGCTGGAAATATCTTTTGAGCTTACATATTTTTTTGGGCCCAAGTAATTACAATGAACTGATCGATAACTTTTTCTAAGCGACTTTTGTTCACCAATTAGGAAGGAGTTCTTTTCTTGTGAGACTGTCTCACGATGAGATCAGGGGATGAATTGATAATATGGATCCATAAAATTGAAGTAAAATTTCGGGGGTCAAAATACAATATATATATATGGGTAAATTTTAAAGAATTCAGAAACATATAGGGACTGAGTTGCAAATTTAAAAGAATCATTTCTTCTCCGAGAATCTAAGCCGCCATCCCTGTTGCACACCTCGCCGTCCCTGTTGCTCACCTCGCCGTCCCTGTCGCTCGCCTCGCCGTCCCTGTTGCTTGCATTGTTGTCATATCGCTCGCATCGCCATCTCCGTCGCATCCTATCTCCGTTGCATCGCCATCGCATCTTCGTTGCTCGCCCTCACAAAGCCTCGCCTACGTATCGAGTTCAATACGTTGGAAATTTCCCGATCGACCGGCGACGAGTCCATGACAACAATCAACGAGCTCCCCGCATGATGGATTGTGCGACGAAATTGGAGTCACAACTAGAAATCGTCGGATTTAGTATCGAAATCAAAGGATTTGTCATCGAATTCGTCGGATTTGGCAAGGTTCTCCGGTGACTACCGCCAATGCGGTTTTCCGATGATCGGTAAAACAGGTTATTAGATGAAGTCGGGCTGATTATTTGGGTCCGATTATCAGGTTTTGGGCTGGATATGGGTTGGATATGAATTTGGAATTGGAGCTTAAAATTTAAATCTAAATAAAGAACGTCATATAAAAATACCAAACATTGAATGAAAGAGATTAAAATATCAAACTAACATAGTAAAATATCTTATTAAAATAATAAAAGATATATCAAATTAAATTATTTAAACATCAAACGAAAATACTAAATTTAATTACTAAAACATCAAATAAAATTATTTAAACATCGAATAAAAGCACTAAAAATGCAAATCAAATTAGAATGGTTATGCATAAAAATATAATTAAATTAGAATGTTGAAATATTAAATAAAAATATAAAGATAAACATAAAATTATAATGGTTAAACATCAAATTAAAATACTAAAAAATACATTAAAATGAAATTGTTAAACATCAAATACAAATAATTAAACATCAAGTAGAAACATTTAAAACACGTTTCAAAATAGTTAAGTATCAAATAAAAAACCTAAAAATACACATCGAAATTTGAATAGTTAAACATCAAATCAAAATAATCAAACATCAAATGGAGAAAAAAATTAAAAATACACATATAAATAGTTAATCAAGTATAAACACTAAGTATACATATCAAAACTAATTTTTTTTGAAAAATCAATCATTCCAAGATGATAGGAAAAACGCCCAGTGATGATTACAATGAGTGGAATTGACATCCAACCTAACAATTCTCTAGCAATAACTAACATATTGCAAGGATATTTAAATTACATGTCAACCAGACTGACCGTCTGTACTATTACACATCAGAGATCCGATAAAAAATTGTAGCATCGCCCTCGGGGATATTAAATTGCTTCCTGCGAAAACATGACCACTTGGCAAAGAGGAGCGTATCACACATCAATATCACTGCGCCAAACATGGATCTTCTACAACTGTAACACCACTTGATCCAACCACGATCTAT
>JAULKM010126772.1:0-20052 GCA_032355605.1 Rubia tinctorum | reverse complement strand
GAACAAAAATATTATCATATATGATATTGTTCAATTCGTTGTAACAAGTAGTTTCTAAATATCAATTTTTTATTTGCGGATAATATACGTAGATGAATATATTAATAGTCAAACATATTTTTGAACAACGTAATAATGATTGCGGTGCAAATGAGTTGGGATGGAGGGGTCAAACATGTTTTTAGAATAATGTGATAATGATTACGGTGGAGTTGGTACGGAGGGAGTAAGAAATTTCAAATGTAAGTAACTAAAAGTTGCAACTCTTTTGTTTTTCTTCCGTTACAATCTAAATATGACACAATTTTTCCCTATATTAGAAACATATGAAACTATACATTTCTGTACAAAATAATTATCCACCAGGAAAGATCTGACGCATCTTAATTTTTCCAACTTATTTATATTTCTGTCCAAAATAATTGTTGCTTATCCACTTGGAAAGATCTGACACGTCTTATTTTTCCCAACTTATTTACATTTCTGTACAAAATAATTGTTGCTTATCCAATTGTTTGATAAATCTGACAATATTTATATATGAATTGTATTTACATGGAAAAATATATTCTAGTCTCATAACCTAATAAACCCCCTAATCATTAGGGGTGCAACAACTGATAGATTGAAACGATATTTATAGAACAACTCACTTGAAAGACTTAATAAAATTATCAGCAATCTGTAACTGTGTAGGAAATGTCTAACACGAATACCTCCATGTGCAACTATCACACGAACAAATGGGTAGTCTACATCCATATGTTTGCTACGATCATGATTGACAAAAAGATATGTGGTAGAAGCATAACCACAATAGAGAATTACAGGATGATGAAGAAAGCACCCCAAATCAGTAAGAAGCTTACGCAACCAAATGGTTTAAGCCGCAGTGTATGCAACAACCCTATATTCACCTTCATTTGAGGATTAGACACAATAGGTTGCTTTTTATAGCGCCAAGAAATCAAATTCTTCCCAAGAAAAATGGTATAGTCAGTGGTAGAGCGACGATTGTCTGGACAACCAGTCCAAACTGCATCAAATAGAGCCACCACTAATGCAGGGGAGATTGTTGAATGGAGAAAATGACCAAACTTCAAATTACCCTGCAAATACCTGGAAATTAGCTTCACAACATGAAGGAGAGTAGTGCGAGAATCATGCATGAACTAAGAAACCATATTAACATCATAAGCAGTATCAGGACGAGTCATAGTCAAATATTACAAAGTACCAACCATACTATGATATTCCGTGGGTACAACAAAAAGGTCCCCATCAACAGAGGACAACGTAACTCTGGAGACACTAGGTATGCTTACAGATTTAACAATATGAAGACAATTTTTTTTAGTAAATCAGACACATATTTTTGTTGGGACAATCAAGAGCAGTACGCGACACCTGAATATTTAGAAAATAATGGAGATCCCAGATCCTTCATATAAAATTGAGACAAGGAAATAGAAATAAATTTATGAAATAGAGCAGAACTACTACTTATAGAATAATGTCATCCACATAATGAAGTAAAATAAACATATGCATCTGGTATATTAAAACAAACATAGAGGTGTCACAAGTGTTGCACTTAAAACCAATGGATACTAAAAAATTGCTGAAACGAGAAACCCAAACTCGTGGAGCTTATTTCAACCAATATATGGAATTACGTAATTGACATATGTAATTTGACTTTGAGGGATGCGCTAAACCCTCAGGTTGGAGGATATAAACTTCCTCATTTATGAAACCATGCAATCAGGTATTTTTAACATCTCATTGGCGAACAATCCAATTAAGAGAGACAACATAACTCAATTTTCCATCATGTCGTCTAGCAAGAAGCTTCCTCCAACATGTATTTCATAACTTTTATGAGTCTTCCCAGTTGGCTGCCTGCTTTCCCTCTCTCTTGTCAATTTTTTAAAAAATGTCTCATAACCAATTCTCTAGGGACGAATAGGGTTTTTTTGCCCTTTGGTCGTGATACTTCTGCATGTTGTCATTCACTTTGGCTTAATGAAACATGGAATTTTCTCTATTTTCATCTAGAATTTAAGTTCGTATGGACTTTTACATCATTTTTCCATCCCCAGGTCTAGTTGTCCGAAGGTTGGACAAACTGACCTCCGCGGGAATAACGACTTTCATCCCGTAAACTAAGCTGAATAGCGTTTCACCTTTAGCGGTTCTCTAGGTTGTCCTATATGACCAGATAATGTTGGGCAACTCACGCACCCAATTACATTTATCCCCCACCAATCGAGTTCTTATGGCGTTAATGACCATTAGTTTGGTAACTTTGACATGGCCGTTGGCGAGGGAGTGTTACACCTAAGTAAACTTCTGCTGGATGTTAAGTCTTCACACTACTTTCTAAAGGGATTATAAGCAAATTTCCTCCCATTCTCGGTGATAATTGCACTGGGTGAAGCATATCCACACACTATATATTTTCCAACAAAAGTCGATTCATCTGTATCTTTTAAGTTGGTCAATGAGCAGTTTCAACCCACTTGGTGATGTAGTCGATGACTATGATTGCGTACTTCACTTCTCTTGCTGCTTCTAGAAATGTCCCCAATAGATCAATTCCCTAATTTTTTGAATGTTCAAGACCCATGGATATTCATCATCTCTTTCTAGCAAACATGTACTAAGAAGATGTGCCTTTGGCATGGTGTGCAGGTCCATTTGAAAACATCCTTAGACATTTTTGGCCAGTAATATCCTGCCCAAATTAGCTTTTTGGCGATTGATCTAGCTCTTTGGTGGGCTCTACACAATCATTGATGAACTACTTCGATGAGATACTTTGCTTCCTCCGACACCACACATTGTAAATGGGGCACTAAGTACCCTATTTTATTTAGAATATCGTTCAATATTTTGCACGAGTACTTTAACTTTGATGGTTTTTCCTTTCACCTTTTCTTGGTGTAGTGTACCATCCCATAGATATCTCATTATCGACGCCATCCAATTATCTACTTCTTTTATGGCCATTATAGATTCTTCCTCATAATTATGATACTTCAATGTCTCTATCAGTAGCTGCTTAGGTGACCTTCGGCTTAAATTAGCCAATGTTAACTTGCTCAAGGCATTAGCCTTTTGGTTATGCTCTCTTGACATTTGATTTAAGGTGTAGCTTTTGAAATTTCTCAACATCGTATGTACTAGCTCAAAATATTTCTGGAGGTTTCTCTCCCTAGCCTCACACTCTCCATTAACTTGCTGGACCACTATTTGGGAATCGCTGAATTTTTTCATGCACTTTACTACTAAATCAAATCTTAACCCTATAATCAAAGCCTCATATTCAGTTTCATTATCAGTGGTTCAAAAGTCAAAATGTAGGGCATAAGGAATTTCTTGACCATCTGGGCTAGTCAGGAGGACTTATTCTCCACTTCCTCTAGCGTGAAACGAACCATTAACGTACAATTTCCATCTTCGATCATCTTAAAGAGAGGGTTCACTTGGGATATCCTCTATTTTCCACTATGAAATCATCTAGGGCTCGATCCTTGATAGTCTTTCTTGGATTAAATTGAATATCATTCCCGCCTAGATCAATTTTCTATTTTATCACTCTACCAGAAGATAAGGGAGTACCTAGCACATCAGATGATTAGTCAGCAACACGACTGTGTGAGCTTGTAAGTAGGGTCGTAGCCATTGAGTTGCATGTATCAATGCTAGATTCAATCGTCCCAAGGCCGTCAATCTCATTTTCGATCCCTGCAAATCCTTGCTGTCGAAGTATATTGGATGTTGCTACCAATTCTTTTCCTTGATTAGAACCATGCTAACAGCTTTTGGAAACGTTGATATGTAAAGGTACACAACTCCTCCCTTCTTGGGATTCATGAGGGTCGGTAGCGTGTTGAGATGTTGCTTCAGTTGCTGAAAATCCTCTTCATTTTCTTTGTTCCACTTTTATTTGGAAGAAGGAAAGATGCTTTTCGGCCCATTTTAACAAGAATCGACTCAAAGCAGCCAGGGAGCCTTTAAGGCATTGACCATCTTTAGCCGTCTTGGGATACTGCATCTTGAGAATGACATTGGCCTTCTCTGGGTTGACTTCTATTCCCCTATTCCACACCATGAAACCGAATAATTTCCTTCAAATTCTACGCTTATTCTATATTTGATCCCAAATAATTTAATTATATTTTGACCCATGAATTTGAAAAGTTCCTACAAAATGATTTCATTAATTGTAATTTATTTTTGGTGTTACTATACGGTTTTGTATAAAATCATTGTCTGCGAAATTTGTTTATGCAATATATAATACATGATTGAAGAAAAATAGTACTCCCTATGGTTTCTTAATATTGGCCTCATTTGACTGTCATTTTTTTCATGACATGTTTGACCATCAATAATTTTTGTTATATACAATAACGGACATCATGTGAGATGTCTTTGGATTCTCCGTAACGTATAATTTCTGAAAATTAAAATTTTATCGTTTGTTATTAGACATAACTAAATTTATCGGTAGTCAAACATGCCCTGGATTTGATTTTTGGATTTGATTTTAAGAAAATATTTATCGGTAGTCAAACATACCAGGTTTTCTTCAGTTTTGGGTAATTTTTGGTTGTTTTTGGATTTGATTTTTAGTGGGCTTTGTGCGGAAATTGAAGGGGATTGTTTAGGTCATTTGTTGTTTAATATGGACAAAAAATTAGAGAGTTATGAAGGATTTAGACTCAGGTAGGTTGTAGGTCACGAAGGAGTTGCATTTCTGCTGATGAAGGAAATAAGGGTTTCATAGGAGCCTCATGTAAGCCTTTTGGTCCATTCTAGGCGGAAAAGGCGGCATTCATGTGTTATGGTCCATGTCACTTGAATGCCTCGTACCATTCGAATAGTATGAGGCTTGGTATGGCCCGTGCCAAGGCTGCCCCCTCTGATTTTGTTGCAAAATTTTCCTGCACCTAAAAATATAAAACCAAGCATAATATTGTTCCAACTCAAAATCCAGTAACTATAATTCCCGAAAATGCCACAAATTTGACAAACAACATACCAATAATTACAAGAACAAATTCACAATCTACTTATAAATCATAAAAGCACCAATTCTTTATTGTCGTCCTCACGATTTATTTTTCATGCTTTTTCAATAACTAAGAAAAATCTACTGGCGGGTCTCCAGAATCATCATCCGTGACTCTACCCACAACCACGTCCCTATGAGTGGGTCTCCACATCACACAAGACTTACCTCTTACCTTTGGTGCCACATACCAAACAAGTTCGTCCTTCACTATTTTTGATACTCTCTCAGTTACTTTAGGCATAACAAGGGGTTTAGGAGATTTAAATTCCTTATCCTGCTTCCTCCCCCGTTGTATGTTAGTGCTCAGGTATGGAAATCAAACATTCTTAATAGCACAAGGAATACTAACATCACACATATCAACATTTGTATCATCAACATTATCATTCAAGGAAGTAAGAACATGTAAGGTTTGAATGTTAGGTAGCAATTCATCAAAATCATGCAAGATATAAGTGTCATCAACATTCTCATCAAAATCAAAGCTCAAAACATGCTTTTCCTCATCGTTCATATCAAGACTCTCATCATCATCGCTCATGCAAAATTCATCAAATTGGTCAAATCCATCACATAATCTTATACCATTATATGCAAGATAAGAACTGGACGATTCATGATTAGATTTATAAATGTCAAACCCAACTTTATCAATGTCATTCTCAATTTTCCCAAGTGGACATCTATCTTAGTCCTTTATGTTTTCAAAAATGGTCTCCCCAACAGAATTGGGGGTGCACCTCTGCCGTGCATCACATCAAGGACATAAAAGTTTCCTGGAAACACAAGATTGCCCACTCTAATCATAACATCCCTAGCCAACCCCTTAGGGATTTCTTGGGAATGATCGGCTAGTTGGACTATCACCCTAGTGTCTCTAAGCTCACCTAATTCTAGAGATTCAAATAGGCTATAGGGGATAACATTAATAAGAACTCCAAGGTCAATCATATCATCTTTAATCAACCTACCACCTAGATAAATAGGAATTGAAAATATGTCAGGGTCATCACACTTCTTGGGAATGTTTCTGTGGGCTAAAGTTGCAACTCTTTCTATTTTCAGTTTTCATACTTTTTTAATAGGCTTAGTCATTCTCCTAGTGCAAGCATTTTAAATTTTTTGAACATATGATGGAATTTGTTCAATTACGTCTAGAAGTAGAATACTAACCTTGGCCTTTTTGAAGACTTGGTAGATTTGATCCTCACTGGATGCCACCTTTAGCCTTCCTCTCAAAGCGCTAGGGAATAGTGACGGAGGGTTGACCTTCACCTCGTCGGTAGGGAGCTTTTGTGTGGGCTCATCCTCAATGACTAATTCTTCCTCTTCAAATACGGCCTTGTTGTTTTCCACTATCTTGTCATCTTCTTGCACAATCTCCTTCTCAGCTTCTCGCACCTCCTTCCCACTTCTCAACTTTAGCGCACTTACATTTCGTGGATTTACTTCGGGTTGGGAAGGTAGCTTTCTGGAGTCTCTTACCTTGAGGCAGCTAACTGAGGTGGCCAATTGGCCCACTTGAATCTCAATATTCTTGATGCTTAAGAAATTCCTCGTGCTTAGATCTTCAATTTCACTTCTTGTGCGCTCGGTGAACATGCCACTTTTCTTGGCCAATTGCACAATCGCCTCTAAGATCTCCTCTCGATTCGACTTATAAATTGGAACATTGCTGCTTGAAGGTAGTTTACCCCCTGGATATGGTTGAGGTACAGTTCCTCCTCGATTGTACCCTTGGTTGTCATCACGCACTGGAAATTTGGGTGGTCGCGATATCGAGAACTGAACGAGTTTGCATACGGGTCTTGGTGATTTCCATGTTGGTTCCCTCAGAAACCTTATTGCTGCCCTTTACCAAACTATATGTTCCTTAAATTTAAGTCCAATGCCTTCACCTCTTCAAAGTTTTCTACAAGTTGTGGGCATGTGTCAGTCGGGTGATCTAAGCTACAAATCCAGTATACTTTCACTCGATGAGTCCTACCCTTCCTGAATTCCTTCGTCATTGATGCAAGAGCTTGGACTTGCTCTTCAAGGTTGGGGGAGTGAGTGGATTCTTCCAAAGTGTTCACTCATGATCGGGTCCCAAACTTTCATGAACCATTTGTTATTTCCTCAAATAAGGCCATCACATTCTTGGGGCTCTTGTTCACTATCGATCCATTGCATGAGGCATTCACCATCTAGGTGTCCCCATCACACAAACCCTCAAATAAATAGTACATGATCATTTTCTTTGAATGGATAATAGGGGCAGCCGAATTGGTCCCAGTATTCATACATAGATTCATTTAGGAGGTGCGAGATAGTGAACAACTGCTTCTTTAATCCAGGAAACTTTGAAGCAGGGAAATATTTCTCGAGGAACCTATGCTTCATATCCATCCATGAGGTGGTACAATGAGAGATAGTAAATCCAATCCTTAGCCACATCCCTCAGTGAGAAGGGAAAAGACCTCAAATTGTAATCCTCCTCCGACACCCCTGGTGGGCTTTATGGTGGTGCAAACCAAATGAAACTCTGATAGGTGCTTGTTGGGATCCTCTTTGGCCATCCCGTAAAATGTAGGAAAACACTCTATCATGCCACTCTTGAGCTCAAAAGTGATATTTAGCAGTAGAGGCGGGAAGACGATGCAAAGGGGTTGATTCTCCGAATTTGGAGTCATCAACTCCCTAAGTGTTTTATTTTCTTCCGCCATAGCAACTCTTTCCTCCTCTACAAAAACTGTTAGTCCTTGCGGAACCTCTCCTCTAGTTCTCTTTCTCCTCCTTCTTCGATCACCTGCATTTTCTAGTAGATAGTGGAAAGCTCCAATGTTCGTGGTACATGTGTGTACCATAAACAAGAAGCAAAACACTACTAGTCCAACAAAGAACAATAGCCAAACAAATTAGGAGTAACGAGAATAACCATTGAAAAACTCAACACAACTACCAACCAAAGCTACAAAAAAGAAAAACACTAACTATACTACCAACCGGTCATACAATTTAACAATCAAATTTAAACTAGCATCCCTAGAGCAACACCAAAATTTGATCCACTTTCCGTGGGGTTGTTGATGACACCAACCTTTTCACGGGAGAGCAATACTAACCCTCGGATCACTGGGTGACCAAAGATAAAATTTATATGTTGCTCTCGTATACTCACTACCAACTACTAGAAAGTAGTTAGTGGTGAGTCCAGGGTCGTCCACAATGATGCTAGAATCTGAGAGTAAACTATACACAACTCATATTATAGTGTCACTCTGATTGTGTGTCGGGAATAGCTAGTGCTACAAACATAGGATTTGGGGGGTTTTTATCTAACAAGTACTAATCATCAAAATCAAAGAGATTAAACTATATTAAACTAGGTTTGGGGATATTTGCATAACATGACCGACAAATGATTTTGATCCTAGATTCTATTGCATGTAAGACATATAAACCTATCTCTTGTCCATGTCACATAGTGTAGATGATAGTCGGCCATTCCCAGTCTCTGTCACATAAAGATTCACCGGCATCTCATAGGCTATCACCTCCGCCTCCATAATTAGGGAAGGTGGTTCGATTGAAATTTTTGATACCGCAATTCCTTTCCCATAAAACTTACTCCCAACACTAACGCACCCCTGTTTAAAGGAACAATGCCGGAACGATTCCCTTGCTTAGGTAGAATTTGTTAGGTATGAGAGTAAGGGAAAGACATCCTGGGAAATCCAATATGGACATCAATCCCTAGGCCTAGATAAGAAAAAGAATCAGTGTCTCATAATGACTCTATGGTTGAAATGACCATGGTAACTACACGAAAACCCTAGTTGCAACAAACTATCATGCTCATTCTGTCAAGGTACATCGAGGGTTTGCACCCCCATTAAGGCATCTACCATTCTAACATGCATTATTATTAAATTATGGTCCAATCAAGTTAGGCTCTAACGATAGGAATGGTACTCTCGATCATACATGCATGCACTCACATCTCCGGTACCTACGAACCTACAATAGGCCTAACCCAACATTCCTAAGGTACAAAACAAGCCTAGAACATTGGCATGTTATTTATGAAACTACAATGCATTATAGGATATACTTAGCATGCATCTTATAAGAATATAAAGCATAAATCAAACACGAATCTTCATAGAACATAGAAATAGGAAGATCTAAGAATCTCACAAAATCCTCATCTATTCATAAACACAAATAAATCCCCAAGTAATGAACTACTCTAAGCACATTGAACCTAATACAATCATTGGATTCAATGCCTTAGGCATAAACTAGAAATAATAAATGAGATGAGAAGAGTTATCCCCTTTCCCCTACTCTTAGATATAGGAATTAGAAATGAAATTACAACTTGTTAAACCGTAGAATACTAGAGGCTCTTTATATAGTAGGTGACATTTTCAATCTCCTCAAACAAATCCATCGCATGTTTGGAGATCTTGTTAACTATATACCCATTGCAAGACGCATGAATCGTACGTACGTCCTCGTCCGTGAGGCCTTCGAAGAAACAGTAGACTAGATATCTACCCTTGAATGGGTGACATGGGCAACTAGAAAACAATATTTTGAACCTTTCCCAATACTCATATAAGGTTTTGTCAGGACACTGAGAGATGTTGAAAAAATATTTCTTCAACCCTGTACTTGGACGCAGGGAAAAATTATCGAGAAACTTCTTCTTCATGTCCATGTAAGTAGTGATGCAACTCTAGGGAAGGTAGTAGAGTCTATCCTTAGCCACATCTTTCAATGAAAATGGGAAGGCTCTAAGATTTTAGTCTTCGTTCGAAACACCATTTGGCTTCAAGTTGGTGCACACTAGATGCAACTCCAAGAGGTGTTTGTTTGGGTCCTCGCCACTCATCCCCTGAAATGTCCGGAGACAATGAATCATACCTAACATTAGTTCACATGTCATGTTTCTAGAAAGTGGCAGAAAGACGATCCCTAGAGGTTGGCTTTCCAAGTTGGAAGTCATTAGCTCCCTGAACGTATGGTTATTTTCGGCCATAATATCTTCTTCAATAATGGGCGGTGGTTCCAAAACTTTGGTATTTTCTCTAGGTCTCCCCCTTGGTCTCCTATGTATTTCTGAGAGGTCGTGTGTGCAGTGCAAAGGCTCTATGTCATTGGCATGGGTAGGTATCATAAAAGGGGCAAAGGAATACAAACCGTCACCAAACAAAAGACACAAAAAAGTGATACAGTAACAACCAACATATCACAACTCAACTAGAATAAAAAAACTGGTAAAAAAAAACTAACTATGTTAGTTAGTAAATAAACAATGCCTAATTTCCTTGACAGCGGCACCAAAATTTGATGACCACGCTATTATCATTGAAACCGGAGCACTACAACTCAAAGATAGAGATTTATGTAGTTTCCTTAGTACTCCTAACTATTATAAAGTAGATAGTTGTACTTCAAGTGTTGTTCTATGGGGAAAAGGGGTATAAAGATTGCCAACCCTTTCGTCTTTAACTCACCTATCGATTTATGCAGCAATCTTATGGTGTGTTCAAGTGTCTGGCATGAGCCATGTAGATCTATTTGGTCTATTTCCTGGGCTTTGGTCACAAACCTTGATGATCTGTTCTAAGTGAGCTAACAGTATAAAATTACACGGTCCGTTCCATGGGACCTCTCTGTCGAGCCTTTTTGCCTTTCTGAGTACACAGACTATGTAACATTACATGGTCTGTTTCCTGAGGCTTTCATCAGCCTTGAAGCAACTTCTGAGTGGCAGGGTTCGTGCTACACGAATGTGTTGCACTTCTTGCTAATTTCTTCTACTATTTTCTTCCAACCAAAGCGCTATTCTACCACATTGCGGATGGCCTTCAATATACAACCATTATTGCGATTGAACTTGTCCAGTGATGATTTTCAATCAAGTATAAAAAACACATAGAATTTGACCAATTTACAGAATAGGTTCACGTGATAATAGATTACCGACCCAATCGCCTGTAATTCATCTATCCTCCATAAACTAACCCAATGATGCATTTAATCCGAATCTAACCCAATCACCAACAATCGTGCATAGTCTCGACATTCACACTGACCATTGACCAAATCGATAAAAAGATGAAATCTTTTACGTTTCATTACCGAGCCTAGCGCTAAATCATGGCATTATCACAATTATTCCTAGGCCCATATCTTCATCATGCATAATCATAAACATAAAAACAAGTAACACTGATAAACCAATAGATAGGTAGAATCTTTGAATCCCGCAAATTGTTAACTAAACATGTTTAGAAATTGCTCCCAAACATATATCTAGCCTAATCTACCATGACCCATAACAAGAAATGGACTAAAGATGCTAAACATAGTGAAATAAATAAAGAGAGAAAGAAAAGGTACAACTGAAAACCCATAAGTCCGTCTCCTTATCCATAGGATAATGAGTGCTTTTATAGGTGGGAAGAGGGAGAGAAAAAAAAGTCAGCTCTAAAAAAACAACAGTCAACCCGATGGCACAGAACGTGCCCAGGTCCCTTGCATGGAATGTATAGATTTACATAGTCCGTTCCCTGGTACCCTTGTCTCGAAATAGACCGTGCCACTCGGCATAGACTGTGTTGATTTATATGGTCCGTTCCCTGGGACTTGTGTCTCGTATTGAAGATCTACGCTGATGAACACAAACCATGTAAATTTATAAGGTCCATTCCCTAGGGCTGATTCTCGAGCTTTTGGACTTTATGAAGTACACATACCACGTAGATTTACACATTTCATTCCACGGGCTTGATTCTTGGCCAGGTGTTGCTTCTGAAAAAGTTTAGTCTGTTCCTGGTGGCACGGTCCATGTCATTTGCATTTGTCTTGCCCTTTGCTTTAAATCTTGCATATTTTTTCTTCTCTTCTTCTCTCTTAATCAAAGAAACTTTCTACTACTAGATTAGTGACCTTCATTCTACTACCAATCGTGTTGATGACCTTCAATTTACTACAATTCTCGCGAATGACCTTCTCTGATGATCAATCTCCAACAAGAAAAAAATCATGAAGACGACCAAATCATAGAGGAAAACACATTAGATACTAAATGGCAACAAAATCGGGAGCTGATCATAGGTAGTATCATTATTCAAAAGGAGTCAACCACATTACTCAAAACATTGAATCCAGCAAAATCAGAGATGATGGATAGTGGTGACTATGGCATTTGTGGAGGCGTACAGTAGCACGGGGCAAGGCGTACGGTGGCGATGGGGACGGAGGTGTACGGTAGTGATGAGGGTCGAGGCTCTGGTGGGGTACGATAAACGGGGGCAGATATGGTAGGAAGGAGGTTGTGGCCATTTTGTGGAAAATAAAAGACAAGGGGAAGAATGAGAGGGGGGTGAAACCCTAAACCTTATATTTTGGATGAAATAATCCAATGAAGACAACTCAATAAAGGCGGTTATACAATAAAATCACCTTCAAAATTTTTGAACTGCCTTTAAAATTTTTGAACTGCCTTTAAATATATGTTAATATTAGTCAAGATTCATTTTCAATATTTACTAGATTATATTATTACTACACAGAATAATAATTTATTAATAGCATATCATCCATCCATATACATTACTAATATATGAATTTAAAAATAAATGTTACCAACCGCACAACGGAACCTAACTAGTTTAATTTAAATATTGTACATTTAATTCAAACGTTTAATTGGACATGTTTGAATGTTAAAAACAAATATACAATATACAATATTTAAAATTAAAATTACCGTGCTTTTAAACTTAAAAAATATATGTTTAAAAAGACATTGATGACTCCATAATCTAATTTTCAAATGGTTGTTTAAAAGACCTTCTGTTGTCATACGAAAAGATACAAGATTGGCCTACTCCAGATTTGAGAGGATCTAAATTTGTTCACAATATTATTTGTGATGGCTTGGCTTTTAACCCTTTGAGTAATGGATTTCAGAAAGAAAATATCAAATATGCCACCCACCTAAAAGCAGAGTACAAAAGCTAATGAAAATTTAACTTTTCGCCATGTGAAAGTCAATAGTACCAAGTCTTTTTCAAGTGGTAGTATAATATAATAAGAATAGATTTTATTTGGGTAGCAATATTGGAAAAAGTTTAAAAAAAAAGTAATGAAAAAGTAAGAACAGGTAAAAAAGAACCAACATAATTAAGCACTAGCAATGCATCTTCGAATATGCAGTTGTCTTCAAAACATTAAAAAAAAAGGCGAGGAATCTGCAGTGAAGCTTTTTAACCTTTTCTTTATGGTTCACTTCTGCTTTTGCTGTCCATCTATTTTGGTCTTTTTGATGGGGCTGAAATTGAACAGTTCTGCGTTGCTGCTGGAGTAAATGATTAGGCAATGTGATCCTCCACCTCAAATTACCCAAAGCCCTTGAAAGTGTGTCTGTACATGTGCACGCTGGCACGGTGATCGGATTAACTCTGACTACATATTTGGACCTAATCATGTACTCCTACTCCCTCACTTCAACAACTATTATTGGAATATAATTTTTTTGACAAGAGATTTTAGAAGATATATATTAGTTATGTTGATCAATATGCATATGGAAAGACGAGGTTAAATTTGAATTATAAAAAGGTAAAATATTTTAGTTGAAATAATAAAAAAATATTATATAACGTGCAGTAGTTATTAAGTTTGGAATGCACCAAAATAAATTTAAAAAAATCTAAATGAAAAGTATGAAAATAATAATTGAATGGAGGAAGTATCAATGTCGAAATGATGTTTTCGTTTTCTTTAAAAACAATTAAAAGACGGGATTTTATATTTGAGCTGCCCTAACCTATCAAAATAAAATCAAAATAGTAAATCACAGGACATGCACATAGACATAGCCTAAGGATCCATTGTTTGCTGGTAACTATTTACTAAGGAATAATAATATTTTGTGAATATTACTTCTGTATAAATTAGAATTCTTTTTCTTTTTATAATTTTGTATAGGTCTCTTGTACCTTTATATATTATAACTCAAATTATTAATATAATCACAGCATTATTCCACTACTTTCCACATGGTATCAGAGTCTAAAATCCCGAAACCTCTGAAATCTTAAACCCTTAATTTTCCCAAAACTTTTCTGCGAGCCCCCGCCCCGCGCGACCGCTGTCCATGCGTGTAACTCACGCACCGCCGTCCTCGTCGCTGCTTTCCATCCAACGTCAGACCGCCAATTTCCGTCACCATTTTTTGAGCTGCTGCAGTCGCCGATCTCATGTTTACCAGATCGTCCGCCACGTGTCGTCATCATCGATCTCCACGCGCCACCGTGTCAAAACCTGCTGCTGATCCAGTCCCACCGCTATCGATCTGATCCACCGATCCTACACCGATGTCGACTTCTGATTTCGATTCTTCCCGTGATGCCACCGGAGCTAAGTCCAGTAAGATCAGGGATCTTGCTTCCAACGATGTTATTGCTCCTCTTCTTAAGCAGTTGCAATTGCATTCTCGCAACCTGTAAACTATACCTTTTGGCCGTTCGATGAGTTCTCCATACTACGTCCATCCTTCTAACGGTCCCGATATTATCATCTGTCCCATCTGAAAGGTGAAGAAAACTACAAAGAATGAACCACTGCAATTCGCAGTGCTTTGCTTGCTAAGAAGAAACTTGGTTTCATTGATGGAACCATTACTCAACCCTCGGTTGATGATCCTGGTTATGATGACTGGTCCGGAGTGAATGTTATTCTTGTTTGTTGGTTCCTGCAGGCAGTTGATCCATCTGCACGATCTTCGGTAAACTATTTTTCTACCGCTAAGCAATTATGGGATGATCTTGTTGAATGATTCTCCCTTGGAAATGGATAGAAAATTCTGCAGATGTGTAGTGACATCATCAATTTTTGCTATAATGGTCAGTCTGTTGCCATCTACTTCGGCAAATTAGAGAAGTTGTATGATGAATACAACTTGCATGTACCTCCTCGAGTTTGTTCATGTGAAGCTTGCAAACAACTCTGTATATGAAACCAATGTCCGTGAGAATGGGATAATTTATCAATGTCCGTGAGAATGAGATAATTTATCAATCTCTCCTCTGTCTGGATGATATCTATCACACCCTGCGATCTAATATAATGGCTCAGGAACTGTTGCAACCACTCACTCACATTTATACTCTTGTGATTAAGGAGAAGAGTCACAAATCCATCATTAGGGCTCGTGAATGTTCAGCTGATTCCATGGCATATGTTGCTCTTCGCCCACTACCTTCAGGATCTTCACCTGGAGTTCTCACTACAGCTAAACATAATCGCAAGGGTCACGACAAAGCTACTTGTTTCAAGCTCACAAGTTATCCATAATGGTTCACAGAGATGAGGGACAATGCCAACACTACCAAAAACATGACGTCATCTCATCCAACAGCAACACCCCACCGCTCTCAGGCGTCGTTCGTCGACTCAGACCCGTCGTCACCAAGTATGGCTACTGCAGCAGCTGTCACACTTGATCGATGTTCTTTCGGTACTGCTCTTTCTGACGACCAATGGAGTACGACCCTTAATTTATTTAATCAATTAAATAATCTTTTTGACCATGCGTCAGGTAAGCCTATTTTAACTTGGATTCTTGATTCCGGAGTCTCATATCACATGACTGGTGACAAAGGTTTTCTTATTGACATTATTAATGCTGCCGATTCCATTGATGTTCTATTTCCAGATGGATATGTGTCGTCTGCTACACAAAATGGATCTTTAAGTTTTGGAAATATCATTCTTGCTCATGTGCTTTATATACCAACACTACGCTGCAACTTATTATCACGCTCTAGATTTCTTTTGCAGTAAAATGTCTAGCTTTACTTATTGAAAATTATTTCATATTACAAAAAATCAGTATGAGGACTATGATTGGAGTGGGTGAAAAGCAGAGGGCGGGGGAGGTTATTGGATTCGTCTGTTGGATGCTTGTATTTGACCTTCTATCCCGGAGCCAGTTCCAACAGTTGCGTCTGTTTCTGCTGCTTTATTTGATTTATGGCATCAACGTCTTCGACATCCATCCTCCATGGTGTTGTCTTCTATTCCTACTCTTGATTTAGCACAAATAAACCGTTGTTCCTTTATAGCAAAGCAGACTAGGCATAGTTTTCCTTTGAGTTCTTCAAATGCTATTTCTTTGTTTGAATTAATACATTGTGATGTTTGGGGACCTTATAGCCAGTGGATCATTTTAATTTTTAACTATTGCTGATGATTATTATCGAGCTATTTGGGTTCATTTATCAGTGGCCAAGTCACATATAGATTCTATATTTATAGAATTTTTTGCTTTGATCAAGAATCAGTTTAGCCGCACCATTTTTCATATACGTGCTAATAATGATACAGAGTTTCTTCCTTTGCAATCTTATTTTACTAAATCTGGCATACTATTTGAGACTTATATGGTTGACACACCACAACTGAATAGTCATCTTGAGCGCAAACATCGTCATCTGTTGCCGCCGTCGAGCGCAGAGAATCTTTCGCCAGCCAAGACCGTAGCTCATTTCCTGCCGCCGACCCTTCTAGCGGCTCTTCAGCCATCGCCTACCAAAGCGTCCCCACCGTCGAATGCCATAACACCACCACCGTCGGATCAGCTCCTCACGATTCCACCAATGACGACTACAACGGACGATCAGCTAACTACTCGTCACAGTGCTCGCGATCATTGAGCTCCCGCTTACCCGAATGACTATGCCTGCTCTATTACTTCTGATAAACCAACCCCCTCTCTACTAACTTTTGCACCATTAATATCCTCAAGTGCTCTCTATTATTTAACTAATTACGTAAATTACAATAACTTTTCTGTTTCGCATTCTAGATTTTTGGGTGCAGTAACTTCTGGTGAAGATCCTACCACTTATTCTGAGGCATCGAAGCACACTCATTGGCATGATGTTATGGCATGTGAGATCGTTCTCTTGAATGTAATGAAATATGGACAATGGCTTCTCTTCCTCCGGATAAGACAACCATTGGGTGTTAATGGGTTTATCGTACCAATTTCAAATATAATGGCACTATTGAACGTCATATAGATTGTCTGGTAGTTTTGGGTAATTTTTAGATTGTGGGAACTGACTTTACTGAGACCTTTGTAGTTGTCACGAAGATGAGTTTGGTTAGACTAATTTTGTATGTTGTATTTATTCGTGGTACGGAACTTCATCAAATGGACGTACATAATGCTTTTCTACATGGTGATTAATATGAATAAGTCTTCATGCGCCCTCCTCTTGGTTACTCTGTGCCTCTCAGCCTCTCAGCCTTGTTTGTTGACTTGAAAAATCTCATTACGGCTTGGAACATGCTCATCACAATTGGTTTGCAAAGTTGGCTAATGATTTTCGCGCGTTTGGATTTGTTTAGAGTAAGGCTGATCATTTTACCTACTCTCGGGATTTGGTTTCATTGCATGTTCTTGTTTATGTGAATGACTTGGTGATTGGTGGTAGTTCTTCGTCGCTTCTCTTTGAATTCAAGAAATACTTGAGTTCTAGTTTTCACATGAAGGATCTTGGTGCTCTCAAATATTTATTGGATATAGAGATTGCTAGAAGACCGGATGGGATGTTTCTTTCTTAGAGGAAATATGCCCTTGATATTTTGTCAGACGATGTTTATTGGCTGCTAAACGGACTGATTTTCCAATAGAGCAACAACATTATCTAGCGTGCGTAGAGGGACCCCTTTATCATGATCCTGAACAATATTGACATTTTGTTAGTTGCCTTATTTATCTTACTATTAATGTTCCAGAGTTATTCGGTTCATACACTTACTCAATTTATGCAGTCCCCTTGTGTTCATCATTGGAAAAATGCTTTACCAATTCTTCACTACTTGAAGATTCATCATGGTCAAGGTTTGTTCCTCTCTTCTCGTAGTTCTTTACTGTTGACTACTTTTTGTGATTTTGACTGGGCTGCATGTCTGATTACACAGCGTTCTCTTTCTGGATATTTTGTGATGCTCAATGATTCTCCGGTTTCATAAAAGAAAAAGATGCAACCTACAATTTCTTGTTATTCTGCTGAAGCAGAGTATCATTCTATGGTTTTGATTTATTGTGAGTTATGAAGGCGTAAATCTTTACTTCAGGAATTAGATGTTGCGCATTTTTCACCCATGCATCTATTTTTGATAGTCACTTTGCTCTTCATATTGCGCCTAACCTTGTCTTTCATGAATGAACGAAGCACATTGAGGCTAATTGTCATTTTGTACGTGATCTTTTGCAGTCAGGTGCCATTGTTACCAAACATATCCGCACTTCAGTTCAACCATCGAATCTATTCACGAAATTTGTGGGTAATAGTGATAGTTTTGACATGGCATGCTTACGTGTTCATTGATGGGTATCAAAGAGGTGTCAACGTAAGCAAAGTAATCATTATAAGGGGTCCCATCTTCAAAACCTTTCCATTCTTTCAAATGTTTCCGGTCTCATAACTTTTTTATTTGGGTGTGAGACTTGATTAATTGACAGTTGTGTCGGTTGGATGCATAAAAAATGGGTTTTAGACTTGCTCCTTATAAATATGTTTGGACGTTAGTGTTGTTTTCTGCATTTCCTCTACCTTTTTGGTTGTGAGGTCTTTGTATGTGGCTGGATTTTCTCAGAGTTTGGAAGGATCATTTTCATAGTAATCATCAGAGTTGATGTTGATTCCCTATCCCAAGTAAGCATTATGTATAATTCCTCTTATAATAATTAGCTTTTTTATCTTTGAGTATGATCAACACTCCGCGGAGTAGCTAATAAATCAACCTTTTCATGGTAGATCCTACTCACCTGCGGAGGTACTTCACAAAGATAATAATTTATATTGTTTCTCCTATACTCACTACTAAACTACCAAAAGGGTAGAAAGTGGCTTGTTCAGGGTCATCCACAGAGATGCTAGGAATTTAAAATTTAACTAAGCAAAACTCGCAATCGAGTAGTCAATCCGATTGCGTATCAGGAATAATCAATGTAGCAAACAAGGTTTTGAGGGGTTTTATCTATAAACTATAAAACATGCAAGAATAATAGAGCTATATTAAGCTAACACTTGGGGATATTTGTGTTACGTGATCATTTAAGCACCTTTGTCTGTCACACAAAGATGCCCACATCTTATTCTATTGACACCATCTTCGTAATTAGGAAAGTGCATCAAGCGGTCCAACCGTTATGCACTCCTCTTTCTTGTAAGGAATTACATCCAGGGCCTCTACTATAAACGCTTCTCCCTATGCTTCTAGAGGCAAAGGGATTGGCATTTCATGATGACTCTAGGGTCAAAATGACAATGACCGCTCTACTATAACCCTAGTTGCTACAAACTATCATGCCCTCATCTATCGGGCTACCATTTTCTAGTCGACTAACGTATGGTCATCTAAACATTGCACACGACCTACATACATACACCCATGTAGCCAAGGAATCACATTCCCCCTATTACCCTAGCGGACACTCCCAGGGGGATAATCAAGTCTAACGTCATTACATGAAACATATACTAAGGGGTATGGCAATCTAAGGATATCTAACATGTATTTAGAAAGAATGTAAAGAACAAGTGAATCATGATATTCATAAACATAAAAGGATAAGGTGATTTAGAATATCACAAAGTATCTACCAAATCATGAATACAAATTTAAATCCCCAAGCAGATAAACTACTCTCTAAGCATTGAACCCAATAGGACTCAGTTCATTGCTTCTCTTCCTCAAACATCTAAAAATTCACAAACCCTGGAAGAGGATCTGTCTGGTAAATGTTTTTGCAGAACAAAATACTAAAGTGATTCTAGGCAATGGTGACTGTGATTTCTGGCTCTCCAATTGGATAGATAGAGGTCCATTAATTGATCTAATCGACCAAGAGAGTACTGGAATTCCCAAGGAATGCACTGTGGCTAATTTTA
>JAULKM010126771.1:6003-54015 GCA_032355605.1 Rubia tinctorum | reverse complement strand
TGAGCTTTGAAGACTAGAAGGATTAAGGAAAAGTGATGTGAAGAGGACTTGAGACAAGGAGAAGAAAGAAATCTAGATGCTTAATCTGGGCTCTGTCGCGATTTGCAAAGACCCTGTCGCGAGTCGCGACAGCTGGGTAGCCAAAAATCTTTCATTCTTTTTGTAATATAAATATCAAACCCTATTCTCTCTCTTCAGAACCTCTTTCTCTTCTGTGATTTTCTGGGTTCCAAACCCTAGTTTCTTCTTCTTTTCTTAGTTTTTGTAGATTAGTTATGTGTTTTCATTATCTAGGCTATTAATCTCATTGGGAGTAATGGATTGAAACTTCCTTATCCATGTCTTGAGAATATTTTCTATATATTTAATGCTTTCTCTATTGTGCATTTATTGTTCCTGAATTTGGTTGTTGAATCCATTAATGGTGTTAGAAGTTTGAGTATATGAATTGCTTGTATGATTTTGTGTTAGGGTTTGTAGAAAGTAGCTAATTCCCCTTTATTTAGATATGAAATCCAAAGGAATGAATTAGAGCTTCTAATGTGGTTGATGATTTGATGAATGCTAGATAAATGTGATAATGTTGAATTCTTTATCAAACTTGTTGATTCATTGTACTTGATGCCATTAATGTGATACCTTTAGGCGTTGAACGACTAAAGGGGTCATTAGTGAGGTTTTACGAGAGATGTCGAATTCACTCGTGTAAGCTACTATTAAAGAAGGGTAGAAGATTTATCTTCACAATAAGTAGTTAAAGTAGTGAATAGGTTGTGTATTCAGTGATAGATAAGAGGTTCGAAAGCGGATATCTATTGCCCCCAAGGCTTTGTCATTTGCAGTTTTTACCCATTTTTATTAGTTTGTTGCATGATTAGCATAGTTACTTGACTTTGCTAGTTGTGTTGTTTTTAGTTTCATAACTTAGGAAAACCAATGCAAACCCCACTCTTTACATGCTTATATATATGTATGTATATATATATATATATATATATCTAGGCTTATATCCAACCTTATATGTGTAAACGCTTAGGAAAAATCCTCTTCTCGGTGGACGACCCCGACTTGCCACTATTTACTTAATTGTAGTTAGTAAAAATTTAGGGATTATAAATTCTATCTTTGAGAGTTACGACGACGACCTCCCACTAGCGTAGGAAATTACATATGAAATTATGAGTGATGTGTGTTCATGAGTATATATGTTTTCAGTTCGGATTTTAGATCTGCAGTCATGTTGTACTAGAGATTTGAACGGGAAATAGGAAATTTAAATTTATGTATGATATACTGAATGAAAGATCTTGAAATCTAGTTTCTAATGATATATGGTTTGGATTTTTAGGATGTCTGAGTAGATAGTTGTGGTCGATTTAGTACTGAATAATCAACCAGTAATTTGTTTAATTGTAGTGCTTGTTTAATTTTCCTGTCATGTTGTACTAGATATTGGAATGAGAAATAGGTAATTAAAATTCATGTATGATATACCAAATGAAATATCTTGAAATCTAGTTTCTAATGATATATTATTTGGATTTTTAAGATGCACGAGTAGAAAGTTATGGTCGATTTACTACTAAGTAGTCAACCAATAATTTGTTCGATTACAATACGTGTTTTCTACACTCACGTTGTACTAGAGATTTGAATCAGAAATAGGTAATTAAAATTTATGTATGATATTTTGGATATTTCCAATGATTATAAAGATGTAACTATGAATAATGAAGCGGAGTAAACATTGTTTATCACCAATAGATATGTGTTCAAGTTCCTAAAGGATATATGTCATGAAGAGATGTGTTATTTTTATCTCAAATCATTCATCTGTAAATAGATGAATTATCTTCACTTTGAAGCATACAATACGAATACAATGTGAATACAAGAAAACATGAGAAAAGAGAGAAGTACTCAATATGAAAGACGAAGAAGAAAATAATGATAGTGCATTATTCTTAGAGAATTCTTGTTCTTCGATCCTTTGTTCATCCTGGGTTGGAGAAGTAAGTGCACACTTCTGTCAACCAGACTTCATTTTATCCTAGAAGATATTTGTTCTGAATCATATGCACACAAAAGGGAAAAAATAAAGCCTTAAGGAAATTGTCTCGTACACGACTTGAAGGTTGTCTTTTATTACATTCCTTTTTGGAGTTATGTGTTTTGTAGGCTCATAGAACATTTCTTCAACCTAAGTTCCTCTAAAGTTTGATGCAATGGAGTAAAACCAACAATCTTAAGGCTTTAGTTGTTTCATGTAAAATTCAAAGATGCCGCTTAAAACAAATTTGGTAAGAAAACAAGAAGTTTGAATTGGGTAATCTTGAGCCCGCCTCTGATATATTTTCTAATAATTTACAGTTTTAGATATTTCTCCGCTGATGATATAATACTTCTTATGAATATCTGGTCAAGCCTTCAAAATATGACACTGTTAATTGTGCTTGTGATATAATTACAGTGATGTGTATTGCCCATTATTTTGGAGTTGAATTGAGTTTTCAAGTCTTTAAATGGTGTGTGGTGAACTCAAATAAATGACAATATATTTGTAATATGATGATCACTAGATAAACACACTTAAAATTTGACATGTTGTTATGTGGATAAATTTGCAATGGTAGTTCCGGAAAAGAATTATATAGATGGAATCAATTTTGATTAAATTATCAAAGCATGAAGTCTGATGCATTGGTTGGATTTGCTCAAAGTAATCAATATAATTTGATTAAAAAGTATTCTATCCCGCTCGGTATTATTTTCCTGATTATTTAATCATTGGTTGATCAAGAAAGGAAATATGGGCTTGTTGCCAATGTAGAATTCTATTAATGTTATTGTACATGCTCCAGGATGGTAGAATAGGCACATCCACAATAAGTCACTGAAATTTGATCTTTCCACTCCGTGATTTAATTTTATTTCCCCGTTTGATGATAACTTAACTTGCATGAATTCAAATGATTTGAAAAACAGAATATCTGTATGGGCATGATTTTCAATATTTTCTCTATATGTTGTTTTCTTAATTATCTTTTAGTAGATAATCTGTAGCAGTTAAACTGAATCAATGTACAGATTATTTGTTTTCCACTTTACGTAAGAAAACTTGGGATGTTGGAGTGGTCAACTCTAATAGTTATATTATTGAATTGAGTTGGAGTAATGACATGATATTTGCAAATTTTTACATTGTGTAAAGTTAAATTAAATTTCCACTATACACGAACCTTAAACGAAGAAACAATTTCCTGCATGCATGTTGGTCTATGTGATTATGTTGGGCTGAATTAATTAATTAATCTTGTGTGGTATTTTAGCTCACAGTAACCCGAATCAATAAAATATTGATTCTTTAGTATGGTTTTGATAACCAGGAAAGTTTTGATTAGACAATGGATCATTTATGCCTTGAGAGCTACAATCTATAATTATTTTATATTGTATGAAATTGAAATGTGAAAATTGAGAGCATATATATGCTCAACGTGAAATATATTTTGATCATTGTTGAATGATCAGGAGAAATATGGATTGGTATTATGATTCTATGAAATATGAAGAGAAAACTCATGGCATGAGTTGGTGTAACTCTGCAAGAAGGAACTATTAGTTCTTCTGACAAAAAGATGATTTTGAGATAATCTGATTCTTTTGATTCAGCCGAGACATATAAGTTTTATGAAATTTGTGATCCTAGGAAATCATAGATGAGTTTGGTTTATAAACCATACTTGAATTGGAAGAATTTAAAGTCCTATAAATTCAAAGAATATGAATTTTAATTGGTACAAGTCAAATGACTATATTTTTGTGGAAGAAGAATCAAGGGACATGAAAGGGATAAGTAAATTTAATTATAATTTTAATTTCAATTTGAAAGGATATGATGCATGATGATATGCCTTACTTGTATGATATCCTTGAAAGAGATATATTGTTCATGCATGGTTGATGTTTGAATGCTAAAAATTTCTTGTAAATGCATGGAACAAGAAAAATTAGATTTTGCATCATGAATTATGTTATGAAGAGTTGAACATTATATGACTATATTTGGCATGTATTTGCATATTAATGAAAAAGATAGTCACTTAAAGATATGATATCATTGAGTAAGTTGATGAGTGACACATCAAAGTGGGATGGAAGGTCCATTTAAATCACTAAATGGTGGAACCTCAATCCACACTTGGTTAGATACCAAGTCTTGGATTCAATGAGTCAAAGTACACTATAATAGTGATTTGAGCACTCAATTAAAACATCCCAAGAGAGGGAATGCTGGTTTAACCCGCATGATTTATATTAAGGGTGGACTTTTAAGTTCTTAACAGGTCCATGAAAGAGCCATAAATGGTGGGGGCAGTTTGATTAGCCTTGATATTGTTCGTACTGTGAAAGAGGTACATGGACTTACCAATATGAGTGTAAGACTTAAATGTCAATTGAAAGATTTTTGGACTTTACTTCTTGGACACATTCGTGATAGGATATGCACAGATGAATCTTGAACTGTGTGGTTTATAACAATGGGAAAGAAGCAAATATTTGTGTGTAGGCCAATGTGACTTTTTACATAAATTATTGGATCGAAGCATAGCCTACAAAGTGGTTTGACAAGTTATAACGACTTTCACTAAGGTTGTGGTTCAATCGAAAGACACCACTTGCTGATACATGGGTCATCAAGAGTTCTCCGTGACTTAAAGAGTACGTTTTCAATAATTAAAAATGGCGGGAGATTGTTGGATATTTCTAATGATTGAAAATACGTGACTATGAATAATAAAGTGGATTGAACATTGTTCATCATCAATGGATATGTCTTCAAGTTCCTAGAGGATATATGTTATAAAGAGATGTGTTATTTCATCTCAAGTCATTCTTCTATAAATAGATGAGTTTTCTTCACTTTGAAGCATACAACACGAATACAATGAGAATACAAGAAAATATGAAAAAGAGAGAAGTTCTCAATATGAGAGAAAAAACCTCACAAAGAGGGAAAAATTATAATTCATTATTCTTAGAGAATTCTTGCTCTTCAATCCTCTGTTCATTCGGGGTTGGAGAAGTGAGTGCACACTTCTGTCAACCACGCTTCATTTTATCCTAGAGGACATTTGTTCTGAATCATATGCACACAAAATGGAACAAATATAGCCTTAACGAAAGTGTCTTCTTCATAACCTGTACCCCTGCCTTGAAATCTATAGTGTTGCTCTCAGCTTTGTCATAGCCGATTCCTTGTCTGTCTCCAAAGTTTTTTCCCATAGTATATCATCCAATTTTGCCTTGCCAGTGTTCAACTTGATGATTGGTGCTTTATGTATCTTAGCCCTCTCAGTAGCCATCCTTAGATTTTGCTTCAATTAATTAGTTTTATCTTTTAGCTTATCAATTAGATCCATCAGCTCAAACTTCCTCTCTGCAACTTAACTTTTTTATGCTTTTAGATTTTTATTGGTTTCAACAACTTTAAGCCACATCTCATAAATGTTCTCATAAGAAGTATAAATGTCTTCTTCATTCACTTTCTGACCATCATCATCACTTGTGGAATCACCACTCAGTTTTTATGTGTTGGAACATAGAGTAATATCAGTTATCACCGTGTAGGAACATCACCCTACTTCTACCATGTCATTGGTCTTTGCTCCTAATTCCACATAGTTACTGGTGAGTTTCTCTTATTCTTCCACTTCTTAATCATTATGCCATGAGGTAGCACATGAGCGCCCTTGCTTCTTTTGTGTATTAGTACATTTCACCAAGATGTGCCCATATCCTTCACATTCTCTGCATTGAATTCTTCTAGATTGTTTTACTTCACCACCCTGATTTTTTCAGAAATGCCTATTTTATCAATCAAACCATGATTCTCTATTATTTTCAAAATCTTGTGCATGAGGTCCATTTCCACCTCCACCAGTTTTCTCTTGAGATCTCCTGTTTACGACAATTTTCAACATTCTAGAGAAGTTTTGTGTGATGTGTGAAAGTTCTTCAATGCAATCATCACTTTCATCATCGTGGTCAGTCTTTAAAGAGAAAACTTTTAAGGCCAACTCTTTTTGTGCTTTCTTTGATGGTGGTTTAAGGGTCATCTCACAGGTTTGAAAGGATCCGATCAGTTCATCAATTGTCATGGTGGACACATCTCTAGCTACTTCAATGGTAACACTTTTCATTCAAAACCTTTGTGGCAGGGATCTCAAAGTTTTCTTCACCAATTTTGCCTCCTTATAGGTTTTGCCAAGCTGATATTCCATATTTTCAATGTCTCTAAGCTCCCATTAAATGTTGCAATGATTTCATCTTCATCCATCTTCAACACTTCAAATTTAGTGGCCAACATTTGAAGCTTAGGTTCACGTACTCAACTTGTTCTCTCATGGACTGTTTGCAGAATGTTCCAAGCCTTCTTCACCTGATATCAAGTAGAAATGACTTTGAATTAACGTTCATCTACTGGTGTGAAGATAGCCGTCAAGGCTTTTGAGTTTTCCATTGACACTTTAAGATTATCTGAACTCCAAGTATATTTTCCTTTGATTTTGTGCTTCTTAGTTCTTGATTCTCCTTACTTTTCTTTGTAACTTGTTTCGTCATCTTCAGTTGGGTAATTCCATTATGTTTCCATAAAGTGCCATGCCAGTTCATCCAGTGAGTTACTGAACACTCTCATGCGAGCCTTCCAATAGTTGTAATTTGTTCCCTCAAATAATGGTGGCCAAGATACCGAAGCTCCTTCTTTGGTCGTCGTGGTAAAATCAGATCACACTTTCCCTGACACAACTAAGGTAAGAGTAAGTGACCTCGCTCTGATATCAATTGAAATTTGGTTTTACCAATTTTACCAATTATATCAACTATGTTCCAACATAGATCATCTAACCAATTATGTAAAGAAATGTAAACACGAACACAAGACTTGGTTACACAGTTCAGTTAAAACCACCTACGTCTGCAGGGCCTGGCCCAGTTCATAATAAATCCACTAATCATAACAAGATAGTACAATGAACACTATACAACTATACTTATCCTTACTAATTACAATGAGTGGATTTTACAAGATCCCCTCGTCACAAATATGCATACTTGTCGACCCTGTAACATGAATCGAAGCTCTCGGCTATTCTCGATATAAGTAATCAGAATGCAGATGTTTTTTAAAAATCCGTAAGTAGCTCAGCTAGAAAGTTCACAATATATGGGACTGATCACATCTATCAAGTAACTTGTGCGAATGTAATTCTATCTCCATAAAGTATTCTGATAACAATAAAATCTATTGGAGACAAGAAGTACCTAATCTAATCCCTTGAATTAAGGAATTAGAATATTCCATCTATATCCAAAATTCCACATCAATCTATATTCCATAAATATAATCCAATCCCATAAATATATGAATTGATATATTCTGCAATCAAATACAACTCGGATGAAATATATGTTTCTTGGATTTCACATCGAACATCATTTTCTCGTAAACCATACCATAATTGATGTTACAACACAATATTCCATATTCGCATAATTTCCACAATTTGCCAACTTAATAATTCTGGACTTTACACATTCAAATTGAGATTTGTTTCTTAGTCTCTTATGAATCTGGAATTTCAATTCGTAGAGCCCAATTTTGAGTCATCTTTTTGTTAAAATTTGAATTAGATTCTGTTGTACACGTTCATATTTTTGCTTTGAAAATGCTGTAAATTGATCGATTGCACTTGTTCTAGCATTCGCCTTGTGAGTGGTATACACTTGGTGATTGACCTTACTAAACAAAAGAGGAAAGAAGAGACATTTTTCTACTAACTATGTTGTTTTCTTAACAGTTCTTAGCAGAGATGAAGGAGGATAGCCCATTCGTCCCGCCTTTTGTTGGCAAACCCAAAATTTTACCATTGATGAACACTTCCGATGGTAGACATGGTAATCAATCATATGAGGAACCTCCAGATAGTTGGGAGCGACAACGAATTAAATCTAATGAACCTCTTGATCCAGATCGGTTTGCTATTGCAATAAATGCGCTCATGAGTAAAGTGCAATGATTAATGGAGAGGAAAGTCGACAACATGGCCAAACCATCACCTCTATAGTCTTCAAAGAAGGACGATCTCCAGGTTTTTTTGCAGTTTCATGGTTCAAAAGTTCGGAGAAAGAACTTGATCATGCTTTGAAAAGATGCTCGCATCGAGGGTCTTTTAGAAAACAATGCCGCAACAAATGCCATTTCTGAAGGATGCTAAATTTGGATTCAGGTGACAGCTTGGATTCAGCTCGATATATTAAGGGATTAAAATATGACATCCTTCAATTTGATGGTTAACACAATCCTTCAAAGTATTTTGATTGGGAGTGAAAGATTGAAAATTTTTTATCTGAACAATTTTCGGGAGAAAGAAAAGTTGAAAGTGGCATAGTATTCCTTCACACATTATGCAGCTGAGTGGTGGAAGAATTTGAAGGAATCAAGATAGCTTGCTGGTAAAAGAGCTATCTCCACCTGGGAGAGATTGAAGTCCGAGCTTCGTACATATCATGTTTCACCTACATATTTGATGGAACAACATTCTTATTTGAGCAACCTGAAGCAAGTGAGTCAATCTGTAGATGAATACTGGCAAGATCTTGAATTGACCATGAGAAGGGTTGGCATGAAAGAAGACGACGCATTCATAAAGAATCGATTCATAGAAGGCTTACATGAAAATATTCACGTACCTATTAAACTTCAATACATGTGTTGATGAGAGATTTATCGGTGAAAGAAAGATTGGTTGAGACCTTATTGCAGCCAAAGAGGACTCATGTGGGATTTCGTAGTAAAAAACTTGGCTTTGATTCGGAAAACCTTAATTTTGGCCAATATAGAGGAAGCTCTGTGGGCGGCCGTGGTCCCACGCAATCCTATTCAAATCTAATTTCTAATCTAGTGAAAGAAGGATGACGCCCTCTACTTAACAATCTAGCAGAAATCCAAGCAAGTCTACTTTTTACCCCATCAAATTCAGTTTCTTCTAATACTCATACTTGTTTCCATTATAAAGAACAAGGACATGTTCTTAGTAACTATTCTCATGCTTGAGTATTGACCACAATTAAGTAGGAAGATGATGAAGATGAATATGCTGAAATGCCAGCAGTGTATGAAAGCGAGGAAGAACAGGTAGATGAAGAGATCATCATGAATGATCATGGTGAACAAGGTCAAGAAACACAAGGTAAATTTGTGCCATTGAGAATCCTCAATTATCAAAGGGCTAAATCTGAGGTACAACATATTAATATTTTCCATACTTGTTGCCTTGTGAAAGACAAGAAGTTTTTTAGCGACTCTTGATGGTGGTTCTTGTGATAATATTGTTATAATCTTCTAGTTAAATCATTGTCTTTTCCAATTACTGCTCATCCATCTCTATGTAAACTTATTTGGTAAAATGGTAGTGGTGATATTAGGGTTAATAAACAATGTATGACTAACTTTAAGATTGGAAAATATCATGATTCTATCTTATGTGATGTTATACCTATGGAAGATAGTCATATTTTGTTTGGTAGACCTTGGCAGTTTGATCAAAGTCTATGCATGATGGTTACAAGAACAAAATAATTGTAATTAAGGATAGAACTAGGCATACTTTGACACCATTATCTCCTGTGGAAGTCCTTGAGGATCAAAAGATAATGAAAGTTGACAGAGAGAAGTTTGTGAATGATGCAAAGGGGGATGAATTAAGCCCTACCCATAGTTTGATTGAGTTCGTCCAGAAGGTGAAAAAAGGAGGCAAAAACTTTGGAAAATTAGACCAAAACCCATGGAGGGCCTATCCTCATCCAGGAAAGTCAGGTAAGTTGCAGAATGATTTGGAAAAGTAACAAAAAATCTTGTCTTCACATATTAGTCCTTTGCCATCGATTTACATGATAAGACATGAACTTTCTACCGATTCTGGTAAATCATTTTATGCTTCAATAAGGGATGTGAATCATGCTTTGACTAATCATTATTTTGTTCTTATCTTGCACTTTAAAGAAAGTTACTTCAACAAGGAAGATATTCCTCTAAATGTACCTCTACGGTTTGCTGAGATGTTACAGGAATTTGAAGATTTATTTCCGAATGAATTACCCGATGGATTACCTCACCTGTAAGGTATTGAACAACAGATTGACTTACTTCCGGGTTCGGTCATTCTGAATCGCCTAGCGTATAAAGTAAACTATGAGGAGTCAAAGGAACTACAAACACAAGTCTAGGATTACTTCAAAAAGGTTATGTGCATGAATCTTTAGGTCTTTGTGCTGTGCCTGTCATTTTAGTTCCTAAGAAAGATAAAACTTGGCGTATGTGCATTAATTGTTGTGCTATAAACAATATTTCCATTAAGTATCGCCATCCTATACCTATTAGATGATATGCTATATGATCATGGTTATCATCAGATTCGAATTAGTGAGGGTGATGAATGAAAAACTGCATTTAAGACTAAGTTCGGATTGTATGAATGGATTGTTATGCCTTTCGGTTTAACTAATTCACCTAGTACTTTTATGCGGTTGATGAATCATATCTTGAGAAAGTTTATTGGTGTGGTTTACTTCGATGATCTATTCTAAATCGACTAGTGAACATATTAAGTATGTTAAAATGGTTCTTTTTGCACTCGGTATGTCTAGATTGTATGAAAATCCCAAGAAGTTTACTTTTTGTAATTCAGAAGTTTTTTGTTGGTTTTGTTGTATCCCGAGATGGCATGAAAGTCATTAAAACCAAGATTGAAGCAATAAGGAGTGTTCCAACCCCTACAAATGTGAACCGGGTGAGATCTTTTCATGGTTTAGTTAGTTTTTATAGAAGGTTTGTGCGGGAATTTTCAGCTATTGTTGCTATATTAAATGAACTAGTTAAAAAGGATGTGAAATTTGTGTGGAGTGAAAGCCAAGAGAATGCATTTAATGAATTGAAAGTACAATTATGTAATGCTCCTGTAATTGTTTTACTTTTTTGTAATGGTACTTTTAAAATTCACTGTGATGCATGGAATTGGTGTTTTTCTTATGCAAGAGAATCAACCTATAACTTACTTTAGTGAAAAGTTAAAGGTTGGTGTTCTTAATTATCCTGTGTATCACAAAGAATTCTATGCTATTGTGAGGGCTTTAGAGACATGGCAACATTATTTATGGCAGATAGAATTTGTCATTCATAGTCTTCGTGAATTTTTCAAATACTTGAAGAGTTAGATGAAGTTGAATGAGCATCATGCTAAATGGTCTAGTTTTATTGAATCTTTCCCTTATGTGTTGCGATATAAAAAGGGCAAGGAAAATGTAGTCGCATAGGAATACTTTACTTACATGTCTTGAATGTGTTTTTCTAGGGTTTGCTTTTGTGAAGGACTTATATGAAACTGATTATGATTTTGCTTCTATTTATGCTGCGTTCAAAAATGGTGCTTATGATAAAATTTTTCTACATGATGGGTTCTTGTTTTGAGATTATTGACTTTGTATTCCTTATTGTTCTATGAGAGAATTGCTTGTTAGGGAAGCTCTTATTGGACATTTTGGTGCACTTAAAACTTATAATTTGTTGCGAGAACACTTGCATTGGCTGAAAATGGCACTCTCTACTGATTGGATTTGTAGGAATTGTATTGATTGGTTGAAGTCTAAGTAAAAAACTAAGCCTCATGGTCTTTATACTCCATTACATGTTCTTACACATCCTTGGATTGATATCTCCATGAATTTTGTCCTTGGTTTACCACGATCTCAATCAGGTAACGATTCTATCTTTGTTGTGGTTGATAGATTTTTAAAAATGGCACATGTTATTCCTTGTAGGAAAAAATATGATGCAAAATATGTTACAGATTTATTTCTTAAGAAATTGGTTCGATTACATGGCATTCCTACGAGCATAGTGTTTGATAGCGATGCTAAGTTCTTATCCTACTTATGGAATACACTATAGCGCAAATTAGGGATGAAATTGCTTTTTAATAGCCAGTCATCCTCAAATTTATGGAGGAGTCACCAATCGTACTCTTGGCACTCTCCTCATGCTTTAGTACAAAAGAATTTAAAGAATTGAGTTGCATGCATTCTGATAGCAGAGTTTGCTTATAATCACATTGTTCATTCTACTACTTCTTTATCTCCATTTAATTTTTTATGGTTTCCTACCTACTATACCTCTTGATCTAATTCCTTTAAAATTTAAATATGTCAGGAACCTTGACGGAGAAAACAAAGCTGATTTTTTGAAGCAGTTACATGAGAAGGTACGCTTAAGGATTGAATAGAAATATGCTCAGAATGCAAACCAGGGCCGAAAATTAATGGGGTTTGAAAAGGAGGCCGGGCTTGGCTGTATTTTCAAAAGGTAAGGTTTCCAAATGCTCAGAAATCTAAGTTAAGTCCACGTGGTGATGGTCCTTTTCAAGTGCTGGAACATGTGAATGACAATGCTCAATAGATTGCTTTTTCTGGTGACTATGGTGTTAGTACTAGATTCAATGTTCCTGATCTGTCTCCATTTACCTTTGAAGATGATTCATTTTTTGGGGCAAAACCTTTCAAACACGGAGGGAATGATGAAAATGTCAAGACTACTACTACCATAGATGGTGACATGCCAAAGCTTGATCAGACATTTAATGAATATGTTCAGGATCCTCTAAGTGACATGGCAATTCCTATGACTAGAGCAAGAATAAAGCTTAGAGATGCGATTTTAAATGTTTTGATTTATCAACTTCATGATGAGGAATTAAAGAATAAATCAACATCCACAATGTCATTGATTAATTGTTTAAGAGTGTCAAGGAATTGAAGACATCATGAAGAACACAATAATTCTTTTTCAATGGGTTTTTAATGAGGTAGTGTGATCGTTGTAAATTATTGTAAATGATTTCATTTTGAATTTTAGCCATTAAACTCGGGTATGGTGTCTTTGAATGGTTTAATTTTTGCTATCAGTCTAATTAGGGTTAAGAATATTCATTTTTGATCTAACTAGAATTAGATTTGGTAAGATTAGATAAGACAATATTCATTTTGATGAATTTCGTCCATATTCATATTATTTTAGGTATTTTAGTTAGATATGGTTTTGGATTCTAAAAGATGCTATAAGTCTTTCGAGAATTATCAAATCTCGCTCTGTTTCTAATTAGGGCTCGGCCGAGTTTCACCCTATAAATAGAGAGTCCTTGGAAGATTTATTCACAATTTTTATCAATCAAATATTCAGAATTTTGAGTTTTACTCAATTTCTAGCGAGCGTTTTCATTTTGTTTAATCGCACGGGTTAATTAATTGTCAATACCCTTTATTTGTGAACTAACCATGCTGGCTAGTTGGTGCACAAATTTCCAAATTGTGAATCAATCCCGAGGGCTAGTTGTTATTCGTGCGGATTTATTAGGGTTTGCGAGCTCCCCTAAATCTGTTAAAGATTCAATCAAATTCCGCAATCCAGAATTTTTGCAAGGAGATTCATATCTGTATTGTATCTTTGTGATTAGTAGATTTTTTCTGAACTAGGATAGGCTTCGCAAATGTTGGTGATTTCACCGAACTGCATAACCAAGTATGTAGTGTTAGCTTTTATGTTTTAACATATTTGATTTAAGTTGGAACAAATTATATTAAATTAGAAAATTGGTAAACTAGCATTTCAATTGGTATCAAAGAAGAGTCACTTATTTTTACCTTGGTTTTGACAAGGAAAATGTGATCCAATTTTACCAATGGCGACCAAAGAAGCAGCTTCTGTGCCTCGGCCACCACTGATTGAAGGAACGAATTATAACTATTGGAATGCGAGTGTTTATAAACTCTCCGGGTGAACTAGCTTGGTACTATGTTGAAATAGAATGGAAGTCCCCAATTACTGGCAGTTCAGAAGGAGCTCGATCTAGTTCTAAAGAACCACAAGTTAAGCCCACATAATCATTGTAATCAATGAACTAAATATTATGTTTACTGCAGTAGATGAAAATCATTTCAAACTCATCTCAACATGTTATCAAGCAAAGAAAACTTAGGATATTTTGGAAATCGTGCATGAGAGAATGATCCATGTACGCGAATCAAAGTTACAAATACTGGCTACAAAATTTTAAGAGCTAAATATGGAAGAATACGAGACCATTGCCGTGATGAATGGAAATATTAGAGGTATCACCAATATGGCTCATCAATTGGGAAAATTTATAAAGAATCCAAACTTGTGAAAAAGACACTAAGATCACTTCCCCAAAGATTTACCATGAAAGTAGCTACAATAGAAGAAGCAAGGGTTGTGTTCACAGTGACTTTGGATGAGCTGATGGGATCAATGCAAACCTATGAGATGATGTTGGAACAACCAACAAAGAAGATAAAAAATGAGTTGGTATTCCAAAATTCGTTGTCAAGGAAAATTCATGAAAAGGGTAATGATGACGTTAATGAAGAACTTGCTCTAATAAAAAAAATATCAAGGATGCTGAAGAAACTAGAAAATGAAAACTCTCGGGAAAGATTTAACAGGAATAGATCATAAATTCAAGAGTCTAACAACAACCATGGAATACGGATGGAGCAAACTAATCAGTAATTCTCAAGGAATCGACATGGCGAATCCAGGAAATCTGGAAGAATTCAATGCAGAGAATGTTAAGGGTGTGGACACATCCAAGATGAATGTGCCAATACACATAATATGAAAGGGAAATTATATGTTACCTCAAGGAATGAAGATGGAGAAGGGGAGTGTAATGAAGATGAACTGGCCAACAATTATGTGGCTTTCGAAGAAAAACTCTAGGAAAACTCAGAAAACGATGGTGTATGTTCCAACATGCTTCAGGAAACTGAAGTCATATGTTCCAACACAGAGAAGGCATACTCCTCTAGTGATTATGAAGGCTTGAGTGGAAATGATGAAGATGTTTATGCTACATATGAAAAAATGCACGAGATGTGGTTGAAAGTAGTTGATGTTAACACACTCTTAAAAAGGGAGAAAAATCTTTTAGTAAAAAAAACGAGAGATGGCATCCCTGGTGAAATGGCTTAGGAAGGAAAATGAGTTGTTGGAGTTGAATCTGAGTTCAATGACAAAAAGGGCTGTAGTTGCTGAGACAACTATTGAAAGACTAAATTCTGGAAAAGCAAAATGGGATAATATTCTCACTATGGGGCAAAGTTATGGAAATTGACAAGGGATGGGATACAAAAGACCATACACTAGTACTATAGATTTCAAATCAGAAGTTCAAGTTATGAAGAGAAAATTTTCCAGAACACACCAACGAAAAGCTCTAATATGTGGTTACTGTACCAATTAAGGTCGTGCAGAAGTTCGCTATTTTAAACTTCTCAGAGATATTATGAATATACGAATGTTCTAACATAGATGAAGTCCAACAGTAGTAAAAATAGGTATAGATTCACAAAACCCCTAATGTTTGCCTCGTTGCTCATACTTCTCTTATTGCACACTCTAAGGATTCATGGTACTTCAACAATGGATGTTCTATACACATAATTGGATCCAAAGAGTGTCTAAGGAAGATTGTTCCATGTGATGGAGGATTTTTTACCTTTGGTTATGGAAAGAAAAGTAAGGTAGTTGGAAAAGGTGAATTATCGATAAAGGGATTTCCAACCTCTACGAGTGTCCTATTGGTGGAAGATCTAAAGGAAAATATGTTGAGCAGTAGGCATCTTTGTGATGACAATATGACTTTGGAATTTCATCAAGAAAAGTATATCTTGAAACACAGCAACGATAAAAAATTACAGGTATTCAATCATCTGACAATTGCTATTTGTTGGAACAAAATGTGATATGTCTAAGTGCAACACAGGATGAAGGGAAAATGTGGCAATGGAAATATGGTCACATTAATTACAAGACTATTATAAAGATTTCAAGAATAAATTCTTTTGAGGTATTCCCCCACTAACAAGAAGGAGATCATATGCGCTCCATGTCAGCATGTCAAGTAAATCAGGGCACTTCACTCATCTGTTCAAGAGATTATCACCTCCATTAAACTTGAACTTCTGCACATTGATTTGATGGGTCCTGTAAATACGCCTAGCGTGGGAGGAAAGCAATACATTTTTGTATTCATTTATAACTTCCCCAGATATACGTGGGTGGCATTCCTCAAAAGAAAAGTTCAAAACTCTTGATGTTTTCAGAAGCTTGGTGATCAAACTTCAAACTGAGAAGGGAAGCCAAATTGATAAGATCATTCAAATTTGTAGTGATCATGGAAGAGAATTCAAAAATTCTAAGTTCAGTTAGTGTTGTAATGATCTAGGCATTCAACACCTATTACTCCACAACAAAATGACATCATGGAGAGGAAGAACCAGACTTTTAAAGAGATGGGTCGAGTTATGGTAGCCGAGAAAGGAATTCACAAGTAATGGTGCTAGCTGAAACTGTCAACACTGCATGCTACATGATAAATCGAGTATATCTCCGAAATTCACCAGAAAAACCTTATGCGAATTTGGAAGGGCAGGGAGTCAAATGTGTCATATTTTCATATTTTTTGAAGCAAGTGCCAAATTCTCAGAGAAAAAGAACAACTTGCAAAATTTGACAAGCACATTGATGTTGGTATATGTCTTGGATCTACAGTCAACAACATAGCTTATAGAGTGTACAATTGATGTTGTTATGGAGTCTATTATTGTCGTGGTGGATGATTCTGACAAAATTAGGAAGCAGACGGCTAAAGACGAAGGAAAATATTCTCACCATATTCCAACATCTGATGATCTCAAAGTCTAGGTGCACAACGATGTTGGAACATACGATCAGGTATTTCTTGCAAATGAGGCTGATGAATCTTAAAAATTTAACGATGTTGGAACACCATTCTTGGAAGATCCTTCCCATGTTCTAACATCGGTTGAGACCAAACCAGATAGACGAAGAACTCAATCAATTCCCTACAGAGAACTTGCTTGTCTACAATGTTTTCTCTCTCTCACGAAACCCAAGAACTACAAAGAATATTTCCTTGATGAATACAGGATTGCGGCAATGCAAGAAGAACTTTAGAAATTTGAAAGCAACGATGTGTGGCTCCTTACACCTTTTCATATAGGAGTAAATGTTATAGGAACAATGTGGATATTCAAGAACAAGTCCGACACTGATGGAAATATTACAAAAAAATAAGGCTTGTGGCTCATGGATACACTCGGGGTGAAGGAGTCAATTTAGATGAAACCTTTTGCACCAGCTTCCAGGTTAGAATATTCGGATATTACTTTCTATTGCTTCCACTACGGATTTCACTTTATATCAAATGGATGTCAAGAGCGTGTTCCTGAATGGAGTGGTAAATGGAGAAGTATACGTGGAACAACCTAAAGGATTTGATGATCCTCTCTTTCCACGACACGTGTTTCGTCTGAAAACTATAAGGCTTAAAATAGGTACCAAGGGCATGGTATAAACGACTCACTACACTTCTCATTCAGAAAGGCTATCGTCGAGGGGGAATAGATCACATCTTGTTTATTTTTCGTGATGCATTACATATATTGATTGCTCAAATCCATGTTTATCACATTGTTTTTGGATGTACATGATTTTGTGAATTTAATGCAGGCCGAATTTGGATGAGTATGGTGGGAGAACTCATATATTTTCCAGGGCTTCAGGTGAAACAAGAGAAGAATGGTCAGTTCATTAATCAAATTAAATGTGCCTTAAATTTGATGAGAATTTTTTTATCTCAGTAATTCTTGACCAATTCGTACACCCATAGGGACGACGAACAAATTGGTGAAAGATGATAAAGGTATATGATTCGATCACACCTTGTACAGAAGTATGATTGGAAGCTACTATATCTCATAGCAAGTCGACTAGACATATGCTTAAGTGTCGTAATATGTGCGAGAGTTCAGGCTAATCCTAAGGAATCACATATGACTGGGGTTAAAAGGATTATTCGATATGTGAGTGGGACCTATGAGTATCGTATCTGGTATTCCAAAGCCAATGACTCTCGTATTATTGGATACAGTGATTCTATTAGACTGGAAATTCTGATGATTGTAAAAGCACTACTAGTGGATTTTTTTTATTGGGACAAATATGGTTTCATGGTATAGTAAGAAGATTAATTCTATCTCCCTATCAGCTGCTGAATGAGAGTATCTTGTAGTTGGAAGTTGTTGCGCACAATTATATGGATGCAACAAATACTGAATGATTGTGGAACTAAAGAAGGGTCTCTAACCGCAATATGTGACAACAAAAGCGCAATTCATATCTTAAAGACTCTTGTGTAGCATTCTCGGAAGAAGAACATTGATATAAGACATCACTTTATTCGAGATCTTATTGAAAAGAAGGAAGTAGTGGTAGATTATGTTATAACATCATAAAATTTTGTGGATATTTTAACTAAGTCATTGGACTCCGTAACTTTTGAGCTCCTCGAGCAAATATTTGGTATTTTTCGTTCCCTCATGCATGGTTTCCACCTGCCACACTTCCCGCGTCGATGAAACAAGGTTTGTTTCTCTTTTTGCACAAAATCGTGATGATGCATTGCGTGATAAGGGAAAGCTATGAGATTGTTATATAGTCAATTTTAGTGAATATGTTACGATAGAATTGGCTGACACCCTTTCTAATTTCGGTGAACAACATGTTGAGAGGTTTCTTTCTTGTAACGAAAGTGCCTACTTTAACTTAAGATGTCAATTTTATGCACATTTGCATGAGGTTGCTAACAGGTTTTATGAGAGTTGGGTTGTGGGGACTGACATCCCGATTAGCTAATGGACTATAAATAAGTAGTTAGAATGCTATATCTATACCTATACCCGGAGAGTGTTTTTCCTGAGGATTTAGAAGATCCGTTGCATGATGTGTAACATGGGGAGAAGGGTCTTTACATATGGATTACCCATATGTTGGCCCTGTGGATTGTAGTTAGAGATATTTTAACGCGATAGAGCAGATTTAGGAAAGCCTAAAATTTTTAGTCTCACTCATTTAACTTTGACTAACGTATTACCCATGAGATATTGGTAGAAGTATGGTTCCTTCGGGTGGACACATAACTGATCCTATCTATACCACGCTTATGCCATTTTATTACATCATTGAGGGTAGGAAAATGGCCAAAATGTTTTTGGCATATGTTGTGGAATGCGACTTCAAAGAAGGTGTTTAAGAGCCTTCTGTATGGGAATTTGATCAACTTATATCGAAGAAGATCGAGGGGTTGACTATAAGCGAGGAGGAAAAAGGGCCAAAGTATTTCGAAAAGATTAATATCAAGAAGAAGAATTGGGTGTCACACGATCGCAAGTGGTTTTAGAAGACATCGGAAGCTTTCAAGGCTAGTAAAAGGCCACAAATTGAGGAAGGTTAGTGACATTTGAGTTTTATAACATTATGTTTATATACTGTCATTCTTCAATTTATACGAATAAGTTGACTGTGACTTGTTTAGGTACCGGAATAACTTATATGAAAAGATTCAAGGATTGTTACAAATGAATGCACAAAGAATTTTGAGCCATGAAGGCAAAGGTCATGTTTACGGAAAAATCACAATGAGCGTACAACCTCCCGCTCTCGACTCGCGATCGACTTCGACAGGCGACATTGAAGATGATAAAGAAAAAATATTTGGGAATAATTGATATTTTGACTGTACTTTATGATGTTATTCGTATTTATATTCTACTACTATATTCTATTATTCAGAATCTTGTTCCAGCACTACGATTGATTGAATTTAGATCTCACTTTATATTTTGGTTTTATGTTTTTTTTAATGCTTCTCGAAATTAGTGATTCAATCTTATATGAGTTAGACAAAAACCGCCCTTAAGGTGGAACCACAAACTACTTATGCTTCCTTTTCCTAACCCCCTTCTTTGATTCTCTTCTTCTACGGGTGATCTTCCTTCTAACATCGACCCACATACCTTTGTTGTGATCCATGTGGCCAAGGAAACTGTGAAGACTCCTATCATCCTCCTCAAGTAAAATAACATCTTCAAATCCACCACTCGTAGAATGTTGCCCGAATCCAATGATTTTCTCTATTTCATTCTCTACGAAAAAAACATGTGTTCCTTCAACAACAATCTCCCATCTGGGATCAACATGATCCCTAACATAAAATATCTGATGTGCTTGGGACGCCAATATGAGTGGATCTTCCTTCTAGCCTACCCAACTTTTGTTGACAATGGTGAAACCCAAATCCTCGGTGTGCTGTCCATTGTTAATATCCACTCACTGACATTTAAGAATAGGGACCCTCATAGTGACATAGTTAAGCTCCCATATTTCAGAAATCATGCCAAAGTAACACTTTTGAGCGGACATAGGATTGTCGTCACTCCCACTTCCAACATGCAAATCTTCGGACAAGAGAGACACTCCACTATTCTGAGAGCCACTCTTATCATCCACTGATTTTGTGGCAAACGTAAAATCATTGATTTCATAATCGCCATAAGGAAGAACAGTTCCCAATGGTATATGAGCCAACCATTTAACTTTCAAAGAATGTTCCCCGACATCTACGTGATCCCGCAACCATGAAGCAAATGTCCTAGTACGTAATTGGAGGACCTGAGCTTCATTGAAATTAGGATGCCCCACTCGTATAGCTTCTATATGAACCTCGATGTATGGGAATACGTCATCATGGTTGCATTTAACATAAAGATGAGCAGCAAAATAATCTTCTGCACTAGGACTAATGAGTTTCCCCTTTCTAACCCCTTCACCTTCTAACCTCCCCTTATGTCTACCAATTGGAATACCTACGGATTCAACTTCCTTCATATACTCCGTGTAAAACTTGATGGCCTCTTCTGTCACTTACCAATGCATAATAATTGGATCTGGCCTATACTGATTTTTCACTAAATGCTTGAAAATTTTCATGTACCTCTCAAGCAGGTACATCCATCTGAAAAAATAGGACCACATAACTTTATCTCCAGAACCAAATGGATGTACAAATGACCCATAATGTCAAAGAATGAGGGAGGTAAATACTTTTCCATCTGGCATAAAACTTTCACAATAATTACCTGCAACCTTTCCAACTTTGAAACACTAATATTTTTGCAACAAATAGACTTGAAGAATAAACAAATATTTCTAATGCATGGTCTTATATGGGATGACAATGAAGATCGAATCGCAATGGCATTCAGGTCCTGCATTAGGTTGTGACAATCGTGTGACTTTAACGCAACCAACTCTAATTCATCCACTGACACACAAGTGATAATGTTGGAAGAGTATGAACCTGAGACCTTCACACTACTCAATGTCTCACAAAATATTTCTTCTCCGACTACGACATAGAATAGCATTCAAGGGGAAAATAACAAATTTCACCTGAAGTCACTGGCTCTAGTTTCTTCTGAATTCCCATCCCAGCCAAATCAACCTAGCCTTCAACCCATCCTTTTCTACAAGGGGTATTTAACAATGTTCCAGTCAAAGAATCACAAACATTCATATCAATGTGCATGGCATCCAAACAATGTCTAACATCCAAATTCTTCTATGGTAGCTTTAAATTAAGAGCATTTCTTCCAACTCCCATCAACGAAAGTTTTTATTTTCTTCTTCCCGAAGTCATTGAGCAAGTTCTTAGAACTACAAAAAAAACTTGTGTACTAGTTAGTGGAATGGGTGCTACTCTAGCCTCCACTTTCCCATTGAACCAATTCTTTGCCAAACGCCATGGGTGCTCCTTGGGAAGAAACCTCACGTGGCCTTGATAAACGGTTTTACAAACTTGTTTCAATTGACAAAAATTAGTATCCTTCTCACACATAGGACAAGCTAAGTGACCTTTCACATAATACATAGACAAATTCCCATATGCAGGGTAATCATTAATGGTGCAAAATAAATAGCTTTCAAAGTGAAGATACATCATGATTGAAAAAAGCCAACAGATCCTCCACAAGAAGAGCAAGATGCACATAGATATCGTACTTGGTTGTTTCAGGCATGATATCATCAAAGACAACAAAAAATACTTACGTTTCATGGTCAACCAAGATGGAATGTTGTAAATGACCAACATGACAGGCTAAGAGTCATGAGTGTTGGTCGTATTACCAAATGGTTTCATACCATTCGTACAAAAGCCTAACCTCAAATTCTAGGATTCATTGCCAAACTTGGGGTATAGAGCATGGACTTTATTCCATTGCTCACCATCTGAAGTATGTCTTATCACATCATCCGGAGGTTAGAACCTATCCTCGTGCCCACGCAAAAACTTTGAATCTTTCTAACACGCATATAACTTCTTCAAACTTGGAATGATATGGAAATACCATAACACTTTTTCCGGTGTCTTTTTCTTTGATTTCGATACAACTTCCGCACCCACTGCAATTCCACCTCTATTTATCTTATACCAAGACTCACCCGACATATTTGTCAATCTTTGTATTCACTTCTCCTATACAACATAAAATCATGTAGGCATGCATGCATTTTTTTTTTAAATTCTAATCCTATTGGGCATAGAATTCTTTTTTCACCGCATACAACCTATCGGATATTACATTACATTCGGTAAGAACATCCCTAAATAACTCGAGAGCCTCGGTCATCGACTTTTCATTCCATCCAAATTTTTCCCTTAAATTCATTATCCGCATAGTCACACTCAAAACCAAATATTTCAAATCATTGTATGAAGGCATCCCTTTATCATTAATCAAAGCATGTAACGACTTGGATTTACCTTGGGACTCCCTTGCAATATCTTCCACCATTTCATCGAACTCCTCATTGCCATCTAATTCATCTCCCACCTTCATGTTTTCAAAATTCAATCATCTCATAAGCTTCTCCAATTTCACCATGCCATACCCAACGAGTGTAGCTACGTAGTTTGATACCCCTTCATTACGAGATGTTCCCTCATATTTTCCTCCCTAAATATGAATTATTTCTACTATCCTTACATGGGCATCGTGCTCGCGCCATACCTTAATGATTCTACCAATGGCATGTATTCAGGAAATTTTCTAAGATCATTACCAATTACAATGAAACCCATGACCATTCAATCAACAATAATCAAAACCCCTATCTCAACCCCTAATTGAAAACACACACACACACACACATAACATTAAAATCATCATGACCCTTTAACAATTCAAGGTTTTCAAGTATATAATTTGGATAAAACTAACCTTCTCCAATGGTAGATGATACACTTTGAAGTATGGAATCACTTGTTCATCAACGCCCAATAAATTGGAGCTAACCTTTCAAAATTTTAGGTCTTGGAGCATTTAATTATTTGACCACATTTCTTTTAATATACTGGCCGATTTCAAAACTCAAAAATGGTTTAAAAAAATATTGCTTCACAAAAGACCTATTTCCGAACTCGAAAATAGGTCATGAAAATTTCACAAACTTGGAAATATGATCTGCTCTTCATACCTTAGAAACCCTGGACTTTACGATCTCAAAAATACCATTAGACATTCCTTCTGATCTTGAAAGAGGTTATTTTTTTGGCAGTTTGACATAACCTCTTTTAATTAGGGCTAATTTGAGTGGTTCTACCCTAAACTGCCTTTAATTAGCCTAATTGAATGAGGTTAGTCACAAACCCACTTTAAATGCGATTTTACCACCTGAATTTCATATGCTGGATCCGACTCGAGATTTCCGAGTTCGAAAGTAGTGTTGGTTCTAGGCAGATTTTTAAAACTGCCTTCTATTATGGCCTTTAGTAGAGAGCTCTCCACTAGTATCTCGAGCCAAGATTGTACAACCTTGATCAAACTCGGGATGACCTTCATTTTAAATATTTCAAATGAGTCGAGCTCGAACTAAGGGTTGTTTGAGCTTGTATCGACTCATTTACCGCCCTAATTAAGGTCACCAAAATTTTTGGCCAAAAATTCCTCAAGTAGAGCTATGAGGATGAAAATTTTCACTTACAATTTCATCAACTTTGATGTAGCGTATGTATCTATTTTCCAGTATTGATTGTAGATAAGCAGAGCAACTACATTATTAAAACAATTGCATATTATTATATAATCAGGGACTTCCAGGTTTGGTGCATGGTTGAGCAGTCCATAGTGATTGATGAACAGTTAAAGCAGTCCATAGTGATTGATGAACAACTTATTTTAACTTCGAGAAAAATAAACAAGTCATGGTGATCCTACGGAAAATTAATGAGATGCGACAACACTTACAGATTTTAAACATAATTATGCAAGCAGAGGATAGACATCAGCAATCTTGAAATGACCAAATGCATTTACTACGTATAAATATTTGAGGTGGAATATCTTGAGACGCAGATAGTCCAATGATATCTAGAATGTTGAGCACAAATGAACTCCAATTATAATTAATAATAGGAGTATAAAGGAACTTAACTTTTCACGAAAAACATTCTCGGTAAAAATCGATTGAAATTCAAATTTGATCGAGTTCGACCCGAACTTGTAAAGTATCGTGCTCAATCTCAACTAATATGGTTCATTAAATTTGTTGAGCTTGTCAATCCAATATAATATATTTTTAATAAAAAAAATGATAAAGTCACATGTGGTTAGTGTATTATTATATTGGCATTTGTGAACTAATTTAAAAGAAAAACTTTCCATGTTAGAAGATATGTAAAGCTCGAGCTTAGAGAATTTAACGGATTGAAGAATATTGTGTGAATATTGAACTATGGAAGATTGGAGATTTCGAAATATATGTTTATTCGTGTGATTGAAGCATATCATATTTATGTAAAATATCTATTCTTAAGGAATTGGATTTTTGGAAAATTATTCTGTTAAGAGATTTGGGTTGATAAGGAAAATCCTAAGGGATTTGATATGTCTGAGAAGCAGATTTGGAATTGGAATATTTTGGTGAAAATGTGGAGAATTCCAATCTGCTTGTAGGCTATTTATATTGAAGGACATCATGACTGTGCTACTCATGAACTTAATAGTAAAAATCTGCATCCAGGTTTTCTCTCTTTCCGAGATTACTGCGAGAGCAAGAAATCATGCGTTCCAATATACCTTAACCGGTTTATTAGTTCAGAATTGTATAACTTAATTTTTTAGGAGGATAAGATCCAATGTTGATGAATTTCGAGGTCAAAGAAAGTCTAATCAAGGCAGATCGGTAGAAATGAGAGATTGCAAAATCTGCATGCTATAATTATAAAAGTTAATTATAATTTTATCACTGGTGGAAACCAGACCTTTGAATGACTAGGATCAAAGGCACTTGCAGTTGATAACTGCCTTTGATTGTTTTCTGGAACCACTATTAATTAGTTCCGAGTTTGGAACTCTAACTCCGACAGTCGGACTTTAGGAGCATTTCTGGGTGTGGAACTTATTATCTGACCATCGTATAGCGTTTATGGTTCCGATTGAGGAATTGATTTTTTTGATTTCTGAGTGTAGAACTATTGGTCAAATAATAGAAGGACAAATGCTGGTACAAGCTCGAAACATTGTCTGGGCTTAATGACGTATTCCTCTATCAGGGATTAATTATGGATATGCACGGGTTTATTTATGCAGGAGATACATTTCCTGGGGATGCAGCTCCAAGTCTGGAACAATGTCTGAATTGTATGTTCTGATAGAGGAACATGGATTCCGAACTATGGAAAAATTAGAATATCGACAGGATGCAGTTCCTCATTCGGAGCTCTGTTCGGACATTGTGTTAAAATCAGTTTATTTCACCATAAACCGGCTTTTCGAAAGCCTCGTAAAACAGATCTAGATTGTACAAAATGCAAGCGAAGATGACACTAGGTATCGAAAATATTTAGCCTATGCTTACAAACTAACAATCTATATATATGAATATAAGTCATTAAAAATTCTATTCCGTACAACAATGTAATCAAATACTAGTCTCTTATAATAAAACATTTGAATTCCCAATTGAAGAGGATTGGGAGTACACAAGATACCTAGCCAAGCAATTTCTTGCACTGTTGATATCCTCTTTTGAATACGGCTTGTCAACCCTTGGAAAAACCTGTGAAAAAACAAATGTAACAAAACAAGAATTAGTCCGACAAGTTTCATTGCTTTAAATATAATCTCTAAATAATAGTTTAAGTACTCACACACGTGTGGAACACACTCCGTTGCATTTAGCATTACGTATTAGCCGTATTCCCATATATTTTCTTGTTTCTTGTACTAATAAGAACAATTAAAATTAGTATCATCGATTTCTAGGTAATCCTCACTAACATGTAGAACACACTCCGTTACGTATAGCATTACGTGTTAGCCGCATTCCCATATATTTGCTTGTTTCTTTTACTAATAAGAAAAATTAAAATTAGTATCATATAATTACAATAACTGATGACTGGATAGAATTCTCCAATATCAATAGCCAATCATACCTGTATTTTTTTAGGGCCCAACCCTCATTACCATTATTCCTTTGACCTTTTGACAAACACGTTGTTGTCGGGGATTTTGAAACATTAATCTACAATGGTCTCTATAACATTGTAGTAAAATATTTTAAAAATAATGTATTAATCGATTAATTTGGGTTAAATGATATGAGTTTGTAACCATCACCTTTCAATATATGTACAGAGACAAATAAAAAATACATTATGTTACTTACATTTTCCTCATTATCCAAGATTCTTCTCTTATGAATTTACCAACTATCTGACCCCTCTTCCTCACCTTCTTCATTGCTAAGTTTATCGGAATGTCCTTTGATTGTACCCGTTTGTTCTTCTCGGTTCCTTTTTTGGAATGAATACAATCAAAGGTGGACAATCAATATATTTCACTTGCAAATTACTAGCTCACAAAGGAGGGCATGGCATTTTAAAAGGTAAACTTAAATGAATCAAAATATTGAACACAACATGTACATAACTCGTTGAAGAATATTGAAAATAAAAAATGTGATTCATAATCTCATCACCTCAACACAACATCACCAACACATTAATTTTTAAATTTTGAACAATATATGGGTATTAGATATAGAATTGATGTAGGTAGACCATATTCTTCACCATGAAAAACCCCCTTACCAAAATCCAAGCTATATGGTGCTGATTCTTCAGAGAATGTGTGTTGTAGATGAAGATTAAGGGTTTCTAAAGGTTTTACAATGGAAGTGACAATTTGAGATTGTGAATTTTTTGGGGGAAAAGGTATAGGGAGGATTTTCGGAGGTGAAAATGAGAGGGAACTCCCGTTGAAAAGAAATGGGTATTAATTATCCTTTTGAAAACAACCTTTAGCGCTCCATTTTTTTATTGCCCCAAATATGTTTCGAGTCTGAAACTCTATCGGAGACGAGGTTCCAAATTAGGAACTACATCTTTTCTTTGTTAATCCAAACAAATTAGGTTCCGAGAGAGGGACCTAATCTCGATATTTAAAAAATGGGGTCGAATTTTCCTTAATGGAAAATCTCTAATTCAACTTGTCTGAACCCCCTGTTCTACGAACTCGTAAACTCATTTTCAGCTTCCCTTGTCCAACAAGAGAATGACTCCTAGGCAGCGTGGTGCAAATCAGGCGGTGGGTGTGGGAATGTCTATAGCTGGAGTCATCGACCAACTCAACCGAGCACCGGCTGTACTTCAAAAATGGTTCTACAATGCTATTGTGGAATAGAGGTACGTGGCATTCAATCGTAGGAATTGTAGTAATCCTAAGGTTATTCGTGCTTCTTATGTGATGCCTCTAGGATTAGGGGGTTGAAAATTTTAAGAGCATGGGTTTTGAAAAATTACTCATGTTAGATGAACCACTATATTATGATAAGGTCCTACAGTTATACACTAATTTAGGACAGGGTAGTAATAATAAGGAGCCGATTATTGTAAATGGTGTGACTGTACACGTCACAAAGTATTCAATCAATGATGCCCGTTGTGGCCAGTAGCGATGGCTAAGAAATATTTCAATAGGTCGGGATCGGCACCGGGGTAGACTGAGAGCTATGATGTGGGAGTGTTGTCTGTGGAGAGTGAGTTAATATATGAGTGGATTTGTTAGAATGTCCTTCATCGGGTGGCAAACCATGCGAGCCTACAATAGGAAATCTAATGATTTTTTATTACGTGATGAAGGGTGTCAAGCTCAACCCTGGATATACAATTCATATGTATATGTTGAAGGCCACGACGGGTAAAAAGAAAGATCTTCTCTGTGGTGGCTTGATCACTGCATTGATCAAGAAGTGGAAGGTTTTGGCCATTGACAAACCCTTGCGCATGGAGTACTATAATGAGCCTTGGGTTGACCACAAGAACTTGGTTTTGAACGATGAGGGTGTATATGTCCAGCGCACGGTTCCAGGGTCACCGGCTAGGGTAGCGAAGAGGAATAGGGAGAAAGAGATGTTGAGAGCAGATGCATCTTCATCTTGTGAGTAGATAAACCTTAATTTTTTTCTAGTATTATTTTTTAACATTTTGTAACATGTATTTCATATTTATTTATTGTGTTTTTCAGGGAAGCAAGGTTCTTGCATGAGTACCTTGAAAAGGTACATGTCATGCATGTGTAGTGAAGTTGGTGCCACGAATGAAGAGATTTCATCAGCTGAAGCTAGGCATAGCAAATTCATCGAATCAACAAGACTCAAGATTGTGCTTAGCAACGACGAGGGGATGCCAAACTTCAAACTTGTATATTCTGATGACGATGAGACCGAGGATGAAAATTCCAATGATGAAGGTGCGGACCCAAAGAAGACCGATTCCGAGATTGAAGAGATGTTAGGATGATGGTTAGGAAGAGCGAAACAATTTTTAAGTGATGTAATGTAGAAAGTTTTATGGAACTTGAGTTTTTGATAATTTGGGTACATTTTTAGACTACAAATAACTTGTAAGTTTGGATATAATGTCATTTGACAAAGCTCAGTGTTTAATGGTTGTTTACATTACATGGTTGTCGTTTGTAGGCATATTTATGTGGTGCTAGTGAATGGCTGCTTACTTTCATATACCATACTTTAAGAAACAGTTCCAATAGAGGAATTATGTCTTGTTTTTTGGAAAACTGTTCCCAGAAGGTGTTCAAAATTGGGAACCTATTATTCAGGTTTATAATGACTGAGACAAAATTCAATTATTGTGAGATCTAATTTTTTTCAAGACCTACATGCTAAGATGATAATTGCAGTTATGAGTTCAGAACTATGGTTCCAAACTCTGAGATTATTTCAGGAAAAATTCTGGCGGCCTTCTTTAGAAAAAGAGTTTTTTGTTTCTTTTTACTAAAAACAAGTTAAGAGCTCGAAACTTAATGTCATGTGTGATGTGATAAGAAAAAATGAACTGTTTCGAGTCCAGATCCAAGCTTCCGACCTCTGAGTTGTTTTTAGGAACTAATGTGGCCAACTCGAAGAATGTTTGGGTTTAAGTTCATATTTCTCGAATATTAGTTACGAGCTCATAACTTGATCGTATCCATCCATTGAAACCACGAATATTGTAGTTTCGAGTTTGGAATAGTAGTTCCGAACTCTTTCACTTTTTCTGGACATGAACTCATAGAAAAAGACTATTTCAATTTCAATCCTTCTACACTTAAAGAAAAGGTCCCGGACTCGAAACTATAATTTGGGTTTTTGTAATTAAGTTTCAGATAGTAGTTCCGATATTGGAACTATTAATCAGCATTTTGAAAAATGTAAAATATATGGTTCCAAGCTTGGACGCTAGTTGCCTATATAAAAAATAGATCGAGAATCATTCTAACAAACCCTAAAGCCATTCCGAGTTTAGAACGTCATCCCTCACCCAAATTAAAAATCACACATACGTGAGAAATAACCCCATAATATCGTCTTCAAATCTAATCAGATCGGTTCGCCTCCGTCAGTCCGAATCCACGAGAGGAAGCCAATCGAGGTATCCGTGCTACGAAGCGAGGTTAGTTTCTCTAGAACCCCAAGCTAGGTTCAATACTTTAAGGGATGATGGAAAGATATTGGATAGCTATATAACAGATTTGAGTTTGTACAAGAGCATTGGGTTGGCCAATCCCGTTAAATATTTAGAAGATCAACATTTGCTTAAACTTATTAGTTTGAATAAACCCAGTTATTTTGATGAGATTTGTCAATTTTGTGCCAATTTGCATGACGTCGAGGGTTTGGGTAGTTATTGGACTATGGTGAATAGGCATAATGTGGAGTTTAGTCCTCAGATCATCAATGAAAATATTGAATGCCCTTACAATATTCTACATGATGTGTACCTCCAAATGGAGGATGGCCCTTCGGATGATGTTTATCAGGGTGGGAGGGAGTGGCCGCTTAATGATGAATTTCCTAATATTGACCCAGTTGCATGTAGTGTGAAATACTTTAAACGCAATCCTCATGACCTAGGTAGACCGAAATCATTTGATATGAAGGAACTAGAAATTGACCAACGTATAGTGTACGAGATGATAGCTCGGTCAATAGTACCAACTCCCGGTCATATCACCTCGCAAAATTACTGAACTCTCATAATATTTTACTATGTGTGGAGGGGGGGTCAAAGTTAATCCCGGCACCTCAATTTTTAAGCATATGGTGTGTGTAGCCACATCTACAAAAATAATCAAGATATGCCTTATGGCAACATGAACATGATTACGTTGATATTGGGAGGTGTGGCCAAGTTGGATTTTCATGGCGAGAAAAAAGCTTGTAAATACTTTGACAAGCAGACTTTTGAGAAGAAAAATTGGATACTTTACAAGAAAAAGTGGTGTCATCGAACGATTGATGCGGCTGAGCCTTACAAGAGAGCAAGGGTAGACGAAGGTAAATTTACTATTTTAGGAATGAATCCTTGCTATTTTACCTATCTTTTATTAATTGTTATTAGTACAATGTAATTGCATAGGAGTTTGGGCCAAAATTTACCAAGAGCATGAAGAATTTCTACAAATGGGTACGCAACGAGTTCGGCCGAGTGAGGGAGCGCATATGGAAGTTAGAAAAGAAGCAATGTGCTTACGAGAGAGCGTCCAAGACGCCCTGGCTGAAACGATACTCTTTAATGTGACATGAGTTTGGCCTTTACTAGGGACTATGGTTACTTTTGGATCTCCTAATTAGACTACATGAATGATTATGACCGTAGTTGGATTAATGTAATTTGATGGTATTTATATTTTCTGTTGCATGAATGATGATTATGACAATGGGTTCTTTTCCATATTTTTAGTTATTCAAAGTTTGAATAGCAATCTATATCAGCCCAACAGGTTCTGCAACATGTTCTTACAGAGTAAGGAAGAAACAAGGGAAGTAAGTACCTGTAACCAAGTCTGACGAGACAATTTAGAACTTGGAACAGTCTCCCATTAAATGGTCATCTTAAAAAATAGTGGAATCAAGGCCAACGAATCATGTCCTATATTTCTTCTTCTTCTTTCGTAACCTCTTCTTTACTTTCCTCTTTTTCTTGACCAGCTTGCCTTGGGCATCAACCCATACCACCTCATCATGGTACGAGCTTTCGACATGCACACGCAAAATTGCCTCATCTTCTTCAAGGATAAAATTGTCGTCATTAGAACCGATGAAAGCATTTGTCCCAAAATCGATGAAATCTTCAAAATAATTTTCACTAACAAATGCCCTCTTACTCTGAACAACAATATCCCACTTCAGGTCAATTAGGTCCTGGACATAGAAATGTTGATGAGCTTGAACTGCTAATATCCTTTCTTCAGGCCAAACAACTGCAATAAACCAAGTGAATCCCAAGTCCTCCGTTACCACTATTAACATCCACCCATTCACACTTAAAAATGGGTACTCAGATGGTTACATAATCAAGATCATCGTAAGTGTGAAAATCGTTTATAGTGCAGTGGATTTTCCAGCTTATGGGAGTATTTCCACTAAAGCAGTGGATGATGGGGATGTTTTCCAAAACAATGGAGTTTCTCTAATTTCGTAGGCACTGAATGTTGCTAGGTCAGGAAACAATAAACCAACCTATGCACATACATGTTATTTGAGAACCATAGTTGACCATTCAAGTACCCATTTTAAAGTGTGAATTACTCTTCTGAAAGACCATCGTAAGTCCAAACCCCATCATTGAACAAAATCATCAAGTCATCGATAAGGGGAGAAAGATAAAATTTATAGCATTATTGGGTTTCCTGGGACCTAAAATCATCGATGATAACAACACATACTTCCTTTTCATTGTCAACCAAGAGGAGAAATTGTAGATTACCAACATTACAGGCCAGGAACAATAAGCGCTGCTCATATGACCAAATGGATCCATTCCATTGGTTGACAGGCCAAACCTCAAATTACAAGTCTCTAATCCAAACTAGGGGTAAAGGGCATCAAGTTTCTTCCATTGCTCACCGTCATATGTATGACTTATAACAGTATCCCCGGGTCTAACTCTATCTGCATGCTAGCACATTAACTTAGGATCCTCTTTGTAAGCAAACAACTTCTTCAAATGAGAAATAACAAGAAGATACCATAAAAATTTAGCAGGGGTCTCTTCTTCTAGAAAAAACTGACTTCCGGACCCACAATAATATCTCTCAACTTCAACTTTTATCGAAACTCACCACATACACAGAAAGCTTCTCTATCTGCATCCTCCTTCCCTCTATACAACATATAATCATTTGGACAAACATGAATTTTTACCAATTCCAATCCCATTGGACAAACAATCCTTTTTGCGACGTATGACCTATCGGGCATAAGATTACCATCTAGAATTAATTCCCTTAGCAATTCAAGTGTATCAGTCATCCCTTTCTCGGTCCATTCACACTTTGCCTTCAAATTAATTATCCTCAACGTAGCGTTCAAACCAGAATCTTTGGACCCATCATACAATGCAGTCTTCTTGTCATTGATCAACGCTTATATGGCCTCCAATTTACTGTGAAATTCTCTAGCTACATCGTGCACCATCTCATAAAATTCATCATTTCCATCCAAATAAACCCCTTCATTAGTTTTAACATCATTATCAATAACCGTGTGAACCTCCTCATGCCATATCTAGTGTGTATGATGAGTTTGAAAACCTCACATTATAAGATGCTCACGCAACTTCTTCCTCCCTACATATGCATCATTCTTACAATCCTTACATGGGCAAAGTGCACAGACCTCGCCTTTCCTCGACGCGTTTTCAAAAGCCAATGAAACAAATGATTCTACCTAAAGAATATAATCCAGTGAATCCCTACGATTGCCACCGATGAGTTCAATTATATCCATTAAAAAAATATGTGTATGTACCTACAATGGAGTAGGGTTTCAAACAAGTATGCCACACAACATAAACCCTGATCCAACCCATTTTTCCTCAAAAAACAATTTCCACACATAAACACGAGTTCAACCCATTTCTAATATAATTGAATTGAATGAATTCTAATAAGTGATTGACTTGAACATACCTTCACAAATTAGTTCCACAAGAAAACCCAAAGAATGGGTTATGATTCTTCACAAATTATTCTCCAAATTGTGAGGCGTGAACCCTCTTAATATAAGCTTCAAGTTTTAATTAGTTTCGATAGCGGAACTTATATACTACTAGCTCACAAAAAAGGGACAGGGTTCCTAGGTTAGAACTACAGTCAAAGGACGTTACGAACTCGTAACAATATTCATCCTTTCAAGAAGCCTCGGCTACAAAGGTTTCGGAATTGGAACCAGATTCGTATCCCAGTTCCGAGTCCTGAACCATTCACAATATAAGTCACTATTGCACAACTGCTTTTAATTGTACTCAATCAAAGGCGGTTATTCAATAAACCGCCCTTGATTCACTTAAATAGAAGGTTTTTCTTTTATAACTGCCTTCCAACAAAATTAAACCGCTTTTGATTTTTGAAGGCGTCCCGAATGGCTTGGTTCCGAGATCGGAACCCTCTCCAGAAGGCGGTTCCTGGAAAATTAAGCAGAAATGCCTTTGAACTTCACCTTTATTAGGCCATTCTCAACTAGTGTATTATATACTTTGAACTATGTCTTTCTGATTAGTGGATTTCATCGGAACTGGGCCATGCCCCACAGACTTGGTTTATTTCATACGACTACTTGGTTAAATATGTTTTGTTGGAAAACATGAGTAATTATTACGAAATTAGGTGAAACCAAATTTCAATTGATATCAAAGCTAAGTCACTTATTTTATCTTAGTTGTGACAAGGAAAGTGTGATCCGGTTTTACCAATGGCGACCGAAGAAGGAGCTTCTGTGACTCGGCCACCACTGCTGGAAGGAACGAATTACAACTACTGGAAAGCCCGCATGCGAATTTCATTAACTCATTGGATGAACTAGCACGATACAATGTTGAAATAGATTGGAATATACCAGCAGCAAGTACTGTAGAAGGAGAGTCTAGTTCGAAGGATCCAAAACCTATCCTTAAAGTGTCATGGACTCCAGATGAACAAAAGGTGTCGTTGGAAAACTCCAGAGCATTGAATTCTATCTTCACTCCGGTGGATAAAAATCAATTCAAACTTATATGTGCTTGTTATTAGGTGAAGACAACATGGGATATTTTACAGACTATGCATGAGAGAACCAGTCGTGTGTGAGAATCCAAGCTACAAATGTTGGCCACGACGTTCGACGAGTTGAAGATAAAAGAGGATCAACTATTGCAATATTTAATGGGAAACTTAGAGATATTACCAGCATGGCACATCAATTTGGAAAATTTTACAAGGAGTCCAAATTGGTGAAGATGACGTTGAGATTTATACCTCAAATATTTGCCATTAAAATTGCGGCAATAGAAGAAGCAAGATGTGGCCACCATGACTCTAGATGAGCTGATGGGACAGCTACAAACCTATGATATGACGTTGGAACATCTGACCAAGAAAGTGAAAACATTGGCATACAAGGCTTCATTGTCAAGCACTATCCATAAAGTCGACACTGATGATGGAATTAAAGAACTTGTACTTATCACAAAGAATTTCTCAAGAGTACTGAAGAGAGTGGTCAATAAAAAATGTCGGGAATGGTTCAACGGAAATAAACCTCGAGTTCAAGACAATCGTAGATCGCGAATGGAGCAAACCAATCAGCAGTTCTCAAGAAATCAAAATGGTGAAGTAAAGTATCCTAGAAGGATTCAGTGTAGAGAATGTGAAGGATGTAGACACATCTAAGTTGAATGTACTAACACTCGAAAGAAGCAAGGCAAGTCATATGTGACATCATAGAGTGACGATGAAGAAGAGGAGAAACATGAAGAGGAACTTATACACCAGTAATTATGTGGCATTTGGAGCGAAAATTCATGATGAATTAGAAACTGAAGTATATGTTCAAACATAGCACATGCAGGCAAGGTATTATGTTCCAACACAGAAAATTCAGTCGATTATTACTACTCTAGTGATGAAGAAGGCTGAGTTGTGAGTAGGCTGAGTTGTGAGTGACAAAGACATCTATACATTGTACGGTAAAATATATGATATGTGGATGAAGGTTGTTGACTCAAATAAAGTTACAAAAATGGAGAAAAATCAACTAGCTGCGAAGGAGAAGGAGATGCCATTTTTTTGTTGTACAAGTCAGGAGAGAGATTGAGCAGTTGAGAATAAATATTAGTTCAACAATGAAGGGAACTGAAATGGCTGAGGCAGAAATAAACAAATTAAATACTGGAAAAGAAAAATTGGATGATATACTTACTATAGGTAAGAGTTTTGGAAATCGACAAGGGATAGGTTACAAAAGACCATCTGCGAGCACTAGAGATTTCAAATCAAAGGTTTGAGTCTAGAGGAGAAAAGTGGTCAAAACATGACAGCACAAAGCTCTTATTTATAATTAATGTAGCTACCAAGGCCATTCAAAATATCGCTGTTTTAAAATCCTCAGAAATATCATGAATGGATGACAGCTATCACCATGTTCAAACATGATTGATGTCCAACGGTAAAAAATGGTAAGAAATTTATGGAATCCAAATATATATATGTGTGTTTTCCTTGTCAAAATGTACCTGTGCGTGATAGGTCCATGACGGGTGAACAAGAACTGGCAAGCAGATAATGACCATTGCGGGTAGCTCCGAGAACATTTAATATCATGGTAGATGGGAATATGGTGGCACAAACCATATACTCATTCGTTATCTCTATGTTGATTCGACTGCAGTGCGATAATGATTAGAACCTCGAATAATGGTTGCAACCATTGCTAAGGAAGCCACCACTATCGAAATTCTTTGGTACCATTAACTTGAAAAGCATAAAAGACGCCTTTAGTGGAAAGCTACTAATCTCCTATCCGAAGTCGAGAAGGCATGTCTGACTAGGGTTGTTCAACCGGTCTGGATCGGGACCGGGACCGGTTAGGACCGGGATGGAATGGTGAAAATATTTGGACCAAAGACCAGACCGGTTATTGAAAGTTTTATTTTGGGACCGGTCTGGAATTATTCCGGGTTTGGACCGGTCCGGACCGACTGGACCGGATTTTGAAAACAAACAAAAATTCTTTATTAAAATATCTTAACTGGCAACACAATGATCAAATAAAATGCATCCGGCGGACATTATAAACTGGAAACACAATGAGCAAATAAAATGCAGCGAACGAACATTTTAGTTTCTAAACAGAATGCATGAATGATACATATCAATGATATCATGCTTCCATGAATCAATTAATCATCATAGCTAGCTATAATGGCAGGCAGTATGGAATACCTGAAATGTCAATGTTGTCAAGCATGAAAACAACAAGCAATCACAAACATGAATATCTTTATTAAAACCTTCACAAGTGTGGGCTGTCAAATAGAAAATGAATCAGGATCATTAAGGAAAACAAAATTAACTATCCAAGAAAAATATACTATCCACTAAATATGTTGCCACTAGAAAAGTGAGCAAATCTGCCCCAAAAATTGCAGGCTATTCACAGAACTACAACATTGCAAAAAATTGAGACGCATAAAACTGAGTTTTAAGCTCAGAATATTTATTTTATTTTTTCAAGAATAGGGTATAAATCTTGCATGTTAACTCAGCTACATGTATATGCTTTACAGGAATAATGAACATTTGCAAAAATCTACCTATGAGGCTATCACTTCCAATGTCAACAAATGAATTCAACACAATCAACATAATATGCAGAAAGTAGAAACTGGAAAAAATTAAACAAAATATGCTCAACACAATCAACATAAATTGTGTTTGGATCATTCTATAGCAAAAACATAAAATCTCAGTCACAAGATCATTAAAACCAAAATCACAAGAGAAAACACTCATCACTCCAATCTTGCAGAAGATTAAAATAAAAATTAAAACCAAAACTCAACAGCAATTCATCATTCCATTCCACGCTGAGTTCATTGCTTAGGAAACAAAGATTATGTCATCTTGCACCTTCAACTTATCCAAATCTGTAACAATAACACACCACAATATAAGTAAGAAACACAAAAAAAGATTAGAAAGCAGAATATTTGACGAGATTACATAGTACAATGGTTGTTACCTGTTTCAAGTTTCTCAAGTTCTTCTAAATTTTCCTCCATATTGAATTGAGCTTCCCGGAGTGATGCTCGAATCCAATCTTGACAACAAATTTGGGCTTGCACCATCTAAAATCATTTGGAATGAAAGAAAAAAACCATTGGAGATTAACATGATAGAGAAAATAGTAATTTATATCACAAGAAAAAGTAAAATATTGAAACATACTCTTCTTGAAATGGAAAAATATCGTACCTTCGGAGTTAAAGAGCTTCTAAATTGATCAAGAGTACGTCCTCCAGAACTAAATGCAGCTTCAGATGCAACCGTTGATATAGGTATAGCTAGAACATCTCTCTTCATATTTGCCATAATCGGAAATCTAGCAGAGTTAGCTATCCACCAATCTAATATATCTTTCATCTCATTGTCTCCCCTTTGCTCATTCAAATAATTATCAAATTCTGATCGTATGAGGGGATTTGATCCACTTATCTGCCTCTCAACTTGTTCTTCAATGTTACTCATATACTTTAAAGTTGTTTTTGAACTACTGGATAAAGAATTCTACAGGGACTCAACGATTTCACCATTATCACCAATCACAGTAGCATACATATGCCTATACTCATCATACATTTCATAAGCAAATAGTTTCACCTTTTTAGCCAACGAATCTCCCTTCTCATTCTCATACATGCCACAAAGAGCAATGCTCAATCCAAGATATTTAAAACTTGGATCCAAAATCACAACCAAATAGATAAACATATTCATTTTTCTCAACATCACCCCAATATTTATCAAACTTCAATTTCATTTGTTGTGCCATTGCCTTAAACTCAAAATCATCATTGTTCAACCAATCATTCAGCAAATCATGAGTATGGATAATTTGAAAGAAAAAAGAATTACTCGTCACATAGATGCGATTTGTCAAATTATAGAACTCTTTTAAGAAGACAGCAAGTTTCACAAGTTTATCCCAATCATCTTCATTTATAGGACCCAACTTTTCTAAATCCAAATCACTAGGGAGTCAAATTTGACTGAAAACTTTGTCGTACTTTAAATCCCTATCCAACATAGTGTAGGTCGAATTCCACCTTGTAGGAACATCAAGAGACAACAAAAACTTGCATTCAATCTGACACTTTTCCACTTGTTCGTTAAACAAGACAATTCTAGCCGGGGAGTTTCTAACATATTTAATTGCAAATCTAACTTTATCAATGTATGTTCCATGATCCTTTAGGCCATCCCAACCAATAACATTGATTATATGAGCAATGCATCTAATATGTAAATATTTCCCATCACTAATACCACCATTTTCCTCACAACCTTTTTAAGGTTATCACAAACAACATCATTTTAGCTTGCATTATCAACCGTGACAGTAAAGAGTTTACTACCCAAGTCCCATGTATTCAAACAATATTTATGACTTGAAATTGGAAAAAAAATCAATATCCTTTTCTGTAGTGTCCAATGATCATCTATAAAATGTGCAGCGAGACACATGTAATTTATCCTTTGAATTGAAGTCCAAGTGTCAGTGGTCACACACCCTTTGACAAGAATTTTTAAGAAAAACTTTTAAACTTGCTCTCTCATCAAGATAAAGTTGATTGCAATCTCGAGCAATAGTAAATCTCGAAGGCATATGAAAGGTATGCACAACAATAGACATGAAATATCTAAATCCATGCCTCTCTAAAATTCTATATGGCGGCTCATCAAGTATGATCATATAGATTAATGTCTTTCTCACATCCTCTACAATTACTTCTTTATACTTTAACTGAACCACTTTCTCAACACCATGAATAGGATCAAGGATCAAATACCAAGTAAGGGTTCTTACCTTTGCTTTTATTGGCTAGATTCTTTGAGCAAATAGGCCAATGATTCTTAATGTTCTTTGTCCCACTCAAATTAGCATCTGTTGCGAAATCTGTTCCACAAAAGTTGCATTTAGCCCTTAGTTGATCCTTGCCATTAAAAAACCAAGTGAAATCTGTCCAATAAGGTGCTCGTTTTTTATGTTTCCGTGTGATGTAGAGACGTTCCTCCCTTGGCTCCTTCGTAGGGTGTGGTCTGAAGCCTTTTCGTGTCACTCGTTCTCGTTCATCTCCCCTGATTTCATCATTTTCTTGCATCTCTTCATCAGGATGTTCCCTATTGTTTGTTCAGATTGAGATAGCGAACACTTGTGACTATCGGATTGGGAACTCGACATCTGGAGACTACGAGGAAAAGAACAGAAAATGAAGCATTGAGAAAACAGAAACTGGAAAAAAGTGAACAAAAATATATTTAGCACAAAGGGCAATATATCTAATTAAAAGAGCACCAAGGGAAGTATGTCTAATTAAAAGAGCTCAAATTAATTGATCGTTGAATGTTTTTTATAAGTGCTAATTGGTTTCTTCTTTTATACACACAAAGTGTAGAGTTTTTCATAAGTGCTAATTGGTTTCTTCTTTTATACAAACAAAATGTAGAGTTATAAAAGCAGAAGATATTATGAGTACATTACAAAGCAACAAATAACCCTTATCTAACAACACAAAGAAAGTAACAAAATTAGTACCGTGTAACACTTAATTTGTTTACAAAGTCATCAAATAGATTGAATTTATGCACACCGATTCGTATGCTTCCTTTAAATATCTAACCTTGGTATTTTTCATTTGACACATGAATTTTGAAGCATGAAGTGCCAATAATAAAGAACAACTCAGTTTTCACTAGCGGAATCTGTACCATCAATTTCTGATGATTCACCTTAGCAGCTCTATGAGAAATCATCAAAACAGCATCGGACTACAATTTCAGATAGTAAGAACCAAAAATGTACGTTAGAACCGACACCTAGTAAACTTCATAGAACAAGCAATCTTCTGTATTCAGATTTTGAGTCATTAAAAAAACTAGAGTGGTAAGTTCACATGAATCAAAAACTGCTATCAGCTCCTGCAACATATAAACAACTACACTTTGTGAACAAAGTTCATCAACGAAATCAAGAGATGATACTCAAAACAACCAAAACTTACCGAAATTGTATTTAACGTTTATAGTTCAAAGATATCAACAAAAAGTCCTGATTGCTAGAAAATTGTTCGCTTGAAGAAATCGGATTGGAATTGAGGCCGTAGACTAAATGATCAATGTGTCAAAAGTTCCGTGTAAAGGAACAAGAAGAATACCAGCAGAACAAGAAGTCTTCAACGAAGTTCTAAATGACGAATGTGCCAGAACCAGAACTCTTCAGTTACCCAATAACAATAAAATGCAAATGGGAACTATAGGAAATATGGGAACTTGTCTACAATACTTTTAGGGTCATAATTTTCAATTGCAAATGGGTTGATAACAAAGTCAGTGTATCGATGGACGAGTTAGGTTTTACGGTCATCGATTTGAGCAGGACATGTTCTACGAGCGATCCTTACATCCTTGTGTCACGGCCACACAAGTGTTTTATGTTGTCGATCCTCGTGATTCTAGAAAATCAGTGGTGATGGGAAAAGTCAATTTGTGGGAGAGGTGAGTCCATCATCAATGTCTGACATTATTCAACACTCTCTACCCAGCACCAGTAATGTCAACTAGGATGAGTTATTTGGGTTGGGTATAGTGTTGAGGAGGGAGCACGAAGAGGGAGTGTGGATTGAGAGGCATCCGAAATCGAAGAAGCGGAAGAAAAATACTTAGATTGAGTGGAGAAATCATTGAAACCGACCTTGTGTAATGGCTATTGTGTGGTTCATGTACCAATTTCAATGGTAATACAATCGTTATGGCATTACATGTTGTAAATTAATTAATGTTTGGTGAGGTAAACATATGAACCGAAATCGCACATTGTCTCGTTCTGCCATTTGGCTAATACGAGATAACCACTGCGACTTTGAACATTTCCCTCGATTCCATTAAAAATGCTTGGAATAAATTAAAAAACAGAGTTGACGATGTCGCTGACACTATCTGTCCAGAAATCGCTATGATCGAATAACTATAAGCGGCATTGCACATGGCCCTCGGTCCAAACCAGAGCCTAAATCAAGTTAAATCAATTAATGCGTGCAAAGTCACTGGCTAATCGATAAGATGTCGGGCGCACCGACATCTAGTGTGCGAATCAAGTGCGACGTCGCACTTATGTATTATACCTAATACATAAGCCATGATTGACCAATTTAGCCAGAACTTGAAATGACCAATCCAATGGTCCTATTTCCAAGTTCACAACAACCATCCAAAAACTTCAACAAAGCATACATAATCGAACTAAACTACGCAATCCAAAACGTGAAATTTTAATATACAATCCATGCAACATCCCAACCAATTCAAAATCAAACATAGTACATAATATTCAAATAACATCAAATCATCCAACAATCATCCTACTCTGGTCCCATGGGTGGGTTTTGATCTTCTTCCGTCGATCCAACACCATAATCTTGAGATTGAGTCTTTGAAGATCCTTCGGTGGAAGACTCTGAATTGTTGGGGGTAGATTTTGATTCATCATCACTCATTTTTAGCCTATCATCGTCACCCCATCCTCGCCATCCCTAATGGAAAGTACTTCATGCTCTTGTGCAACCATGTGTGGGTCCACTTCAGATGCATCGATCACTTCTGCTAGCATAGCTTTCAGCCTAGTCAATTGACGCATATCACGGGCGTTCTGCAACGCCAGGGCCTTGGTCTCTATCACATCCTTCATGAGGATTGCCCAGGAACTCTACTCGAGTCTTGCAATAATAAATAAAATTAATAGAATTCATTTTAAATTATAAAATTTTAATGGAAAACATTTGCAATACCAATAAATGTATCATGAAATTTCATACCCAATCGAGGTGCAGGAGTGGCGGAGGTAGGATGCCCATCCATGGGAGCCAATGGATTCGCCTCGGTGTCGGGCATGGAAGACACTTACAAATTGATCTTGGGGACGTTGCGATCAATCCATGTCCCCGCCTCCCTGTGCCAATGCTTCTGCCTGAAGTAATTTGCATCGTAGTACTTTGGATACGTCTTCTGTTTTGATTTGATGGAAAAAAATTTTCTCTAGGATAGCGGTGATGATGTTGTCGTAGGGGAGTGTCCGACTCTTGGGGGCGAGGGCCACTTGGTGCATCTCCTAGATGATGGCGTACCTGGGGTCGACTACTTTTCCGCAAGATGGTAGTACATGACGGCCTTGTTGATCGTGCACTCTGAAGGATGCCCGACCGGAATGAGTATGTGTACAATCATGTTTTACATCATCCTTTCCTCAAGATCAAGATCAAGAACATCAATCTTCATCTGTCTCAGATGGATGAGCCCGTTCCCCACTTTGATTTTAAAGTACTTCTCCACCATATGGTTGGGGTCAAGCGCCCCGGATGGGTCATTCTCGTCATCCCACAGAGGCCAAGTGTCTCGGTAGTACAGCTGCAGTGGCCGAATCTCCGGATGATCCTCCCCCCCAATTTTGCACCCAATCACATCATTTATGAACTTCGTTGTCATCTCCAAGTCCACCTTGTTCACTCTTGTTCGGTAGAGGTTCATCTTTAGCCGAGTGAAATTAGCGCAGAACTTCTTAACCTCTGTGTCTTATGTCGTTCTGTCAAGGCATAACAAACCCTTCATTCCTGAGGGTGTAAAGGGCGCTAGGAATACATCAAGGTGGAGGCATTCTACGTCATCCGCCTTCATCACTCAGACCTCATTAATCCTGTGGCCTCTGATCATTTCAAATCGCTTCTCGGCCTCCTCATCTATGAAGCGTGTCTCATCCCATGTAGGTGATGGTGACGCGATCGTGGTCTTCGCCTTCTTGGTATTCGAGGGACCTACTCCCACAAACTTGCCCCTAGCCCTCTTTGCAGACTGCTTCACTGGTGTCATCTGAGAAACAGGGGATTGCAGTTTAGTCAGGGCAACAGTCTAAATGTTAATGTTGGTTATGTGTTATGAATGATATCGCATGCATGTCGCAAACACTTCGGCTAGACCGATGTGACATGTGTGATGAGGCATATTCATGTGTATGAATGTGCGACTTCGTACGACTAGTCGATGAAACTGAAATAGTTTGCGACTCATCAGTAAATGGTAAAAAATCCCTTATTACATCCATAAACATGTAATGGACAACATAAATTGGTACAATGCCAACAATGGGTGGCAAATATGAGTGCATTAACATGTCCCAAAACCCTATCCCAAGCTATAAACCCTTAAACAAATCCTTAACAAAAATGAATGAACCAAAACCTAACCACACATCGAAATCAAACAACACATTCATTATAAAGGTAATCAAATCATAACATTCACCATAAAATAAGTTCCTCAAAACAACAATAGAATAATAAATTTTGCTAGAAGGTCATACCTTGTCTTTGTTATTCTGGACACTTGTTTATGTCGAAATAAGCAGATAATCACCCTATATAGATCAAAGAATTTGGTTTTTGGGGTTGGATTCGATGGTTTTTTGACCTTTTTTTTCCAAATTGGGAGTTTAGGTCCGACATCGAAGTAGGGAATGCAAGTGGATGGTCCAAAAGGCAATTTATATACTCATCGCTAAATGCAGTCGTTTTAACCATATGTGCGACGTTGCACTTCATGTCGCATTCACAAAAACAAATAAAAATGTGAGTGTGACATCAATGTATGTATATTTTGGCCCACATATATGAGTTGAGCCCAAAACATAAAATGTTTGGGCAATGAATGACTGAGTTCGCTACCAACTCGACAAAGCTGAGGTATGACCGATGTACTTGCGAGTTAGCAAGTGTGATCGTGAGCTGATTAGCCCAAAAGTAATAAATCAAAGCCCAAACCATTTTAGTATAGAAATAATTCACATGACAGTATTATTATGTAAAAAATAATAATAGTTAACGTCCAATCTTCTCAAAAAATTAGGTTTTGGTTAGGTTCTGTCTTCAAAATGCCTTAAACATGTGTAATAAGGTAACGAATCAACCAATGGTTTCATAATGTACACCCTACGTAATTATTTTATCGAGTGTGTTTTGTCCCAGAATAACATTGGCTACGAGTGGACTTCAACATTCGTAACCTTCGAACAGATGTCTTTCAAAACCTTACTGTGTAATACGGTTGACTATCCTTGGTTTGTTAAGAAAATTCAAATGCAATGTTTAGAGCTGCTATCGTTTGACATCGAATGGGGTTAGTCATATATGGATTTGAACATTCTTAACAACTGGCGATATGTGATTATCAAACTTTTACTCGTGTAATGAGGTTGACTATCTGTGAGTTCTAAATGAGAATGTTTTGCAATTGTTAGAGCTAGTAATTTTGGCCTCTAATGAGATCGGCTTTGTCTGCCATTGTACAATCATAACTTCTAGGCATGTGTATTGTTCAAACCCTTACACGTTTTGACTAATTGTGGGCTTAATTGAATAACCTTATGTAAAAGTTGTAAGTAATTTCTTGTGCCATCAAATGACATTGTCTATGAGTGCCCTTAAAAAATCATAACTATCAAATTGAGAATTGTGAAATGGGGTCTAGAGAAATAAGGTACAGTATCCATGCAATTATATTGAAGGTCACATCTAATTGATATAGCTATTATCTATTTTGGCCTCAGATGAGATCGACTACGTTACACGTTAAACAAGTTGAACCACTACGATTGGTAATGTTAGAACACTATTACTTGAGTGATGTGGATTGACCATACGTGGGCTTACACGTAAAACCCTTCGTACTTGGTAGAAATTACATTGGCTATTAATGGTCTGCAACAATTTTAACTGTCGGAAAGGTAATGTTTGAACCCTTAAAATGCATTATTCCTATCTACGATTTGCATAATTACTGAAACCCTATGTATCAAATAGATCAGATATTTTTGGGCCACGAAATATATTAGGGTGTTCCTATCCAAACCTTGTGGTGCGACGTCAACTTTTATGACTCGCTTATCGAGTATGTACCGAATTGCTACTGATTTCACACATTCAAGTGGAATGGGCCATTTGGTCCACATACCGGCCCATTATATCCCATATAACCCATGTAATTACCGTGATCGCGCAAAACATCTTATAACTCACAATGGGTCGGCAATGTTGTGACGTCAGACATTCATATGATATGGGACTGTTGGGCCGAATTTGACCCGTGAATAAACCTAAAAACCTAAAACCCGACATGTCACATGGTTTGTGTGACGTTGCATCTATGGCAGAAGAATACATTTATGCATCATACTTAGGGAAAAACCCTAAAAACCTTTGAAAAGACATTCATTGTCGAAATTGGCGCCCTCTCCCTTACAAAGACCCAAATTTCTTCATCACTATTTCCTTTCTTCTCTTCAAAACCAACAACAAGAACACTCAAATCATCCACCACCATAGAAGGCAAATGGAGAAACAAAGGGAAACGGAAGATGCTGTCATGGGAGAGGAATCCATGAATCAAAATTGTGGTAAGATTCCATCTTTCTAACTTGACTTGATCGTGTTGTTAATGGTACCCCCATTGGCATTGAATATTGAATGAGTGTTGATTATTGCTCTGTGTTAGATATTTCATCTATTTCCCTTTAGATGATAGACTATACAGTGTAAGGGTTACATTAAAGATGTTTTTTTCCTAGTGTTTTAAGGGTACCACATGTAGAGGCATGCTGATGGTGATTATTCGACATGGAAAGATCATAAAAGGGTTCCATTTACATAATTTTCTAGATGTGAAGACAAACTTTATGACATTTGCATTTTGGAGTTTGAACCAAATACATGAAATCTTTGTAGTTGTGTGATACCTAGATCTTATATTATATCGGTATTTGAAAAATTCCTAGTATGTTGAAAACATTGGCGTTCATGTAATGTCCATTAGGAAGGTTGAACTCTATATGTTATATTGCCTTCATCTTTGGAGAGTGTGTTTGATTAAGTCTATTTGTAGGTCAAGTTTTTGTGAACCTTGATAAGAGGAAACGACCCGAAGAAGGGAGTGATGCCAATCAACCAAAAAATCTAGGCAAGGTTGGGGTCGGAAAACTTGTAGAAAATTAATCAACATGGTGGAGAAGAAAATGAAATGTCCTATGAAGTTTGATCATGTCAGGAATGCCAAAGGCGAGGAGAGAAATTGGTGGTCTAGTTATGCAGGTTTAATAGCTAGGACAACGGTTGATATTTTCTTGTACGAGTCTTGGCCTTGTTTTGATAATTCTTACAATGAAAAGCTATGGAAAACTATCGAGTTTGCCTTTGAAATCGAGTGTGCATATGGCAAAATTGAAGAGGAGAACAATCCGGCGAATCGGTGAAAGATGGAGAGATTTCAAAGCGAAATTGGTTAGGGATTATGTGTTTGGTAAGAAGAAAAATTGCAACCCAAGAATCAAGCATCCATACATAAGTGAATCGAGTTTGAAGGGTTTTGTGGCAAGGAAACTAGCGGACGAAGAAACGGTAACGAATTTACATTTACATGATTAAATGTATGTACACAATTGATACATTTTAATGTTTATGTGAACACTAAAATTTGTGGGGTATAGATCCTTATCATTTGTGTTGGTAAATATGTTTTTTTTATTTTTAGTTATTTATTGGTATGAAAGTCCATAATTTTAGAGAAATTGAGTATAACATGGTTAAAATGCGATGTCACACATGTTCAGTCAGCTAGTAGGTCGTTGTGATCGATTAGTGTGTGACGTCGTAGTGAGCTTGCATGAGGAAATAAGATGCGCCACACCATGAGTCGTGGAGGTTACGCGCTAGTTATGAGAATAATCATGAAGGAAATGTTCGAGGCTCAGATGTTTGAAAAGGTGAATCAATGGATGATGGACGAGGAGACGAGGAATTCTACAAAATATCCCACACCCGATGAGATTCCTCGATTTGAGAAATGGCTAAAATGATACAAAGGTCGTGGGAAGAAGGTGGGTAAGTTCCACAATAAAGATGCGGAATTGGTTGCGTAAAAAATTGTAAGTTTTCCGGCATTTTATTAATTAAAATATGATTGATTTTGTTCTAGTTTAATTTCATGCAAATGAATTGGTCAGTCATAGGAGGATCTAAAAAGAAAACAAGAGACCGGCGAGTTCATAGGGGTTGGAAAGAAAGACATACTTGAGGTTGCACTTAACAAGAAGGAACATTCGGGCTGGGTTCGGGGTGGTACTCTTGCTACACACAAGGATATCTTTGTCAAACCTTGACCACCTAAGGTTGACATTGTGTCTAGTAGTCCACAAAGAGAGATCTATGCTTTGAAATCAACACTAAACCAACTAGTAGCTTATGTCTCTCAACAAGAATCGACTGGGAGGAAAATGTCACTGGAGTTGGAGAGAATCATTGCAAGCATGAAACCAAG
>JAULKM010126754.1:0-13317 GCA_032355605.1 Rubia tinctorum | reverse complement strand
GCATAGAAATAAAAACTTGGCAAGGGTCGATTTGGGAGAAAAATTCAGAGCAGGAGAAACGAAGGCAAATGAATATGAGCGTTTAAAAGGGGTATTGAGTTAAAGGATTGGGGAAAGTAGTGTTACTCCAAAATCAGTGCTGGTTGTGGAAGGGTTATCGATGAAATCTACAGAGAATGTGGAATCTCTTGGGCTTCTACCTCCAGTAAAAAGCAAACTAGTGAAAATTGAGGAGGAAGAATCATCAGTTCAAAGGATGGGAAACGTCTGTCGTGGGGAGAAAGGGTGGAAGTGGATGAAGAAAAGAGATGGAATGAATTATTTATGGAAGATGAATCAGAGTTCACATTTTACAATCCGATTAAGGTGGGAGGGATGGAGATGGTTGAAATCATGTTGGATGAGGTAGAAGGAAAGATCTAAGCAATGGAATACAGCTGTGGTGTGCAAAACGCTGGGCTGCAACCCACCGGTTAAAAGTAATTAAGGGTTTCTTCTACATAGTTTGGGGCAAGAAAATTTGCAAGGTATGGATGATGAATAAATGTGTGTTTATGGTAAAATGTATGAATATTGATGCTAAGAATGAAATTAAAAATGCCGGTACTATATTTTTTGATGGAAAACTAATTGTGGTTAAGTCCTGAACTTCTGATTTGATTATGCTGAGCCTAGTAGAATTCCTGTTTGGGTACAATTACCAAATTTACTTTTGATTTATTGGCATCCTAAGCTGATATGTAAAACCATTAGCCCGATTGGGATTCCTACATGCTTGGATAAAGCTATACTGAAGAAAGACAGGTTGACATTTGAGAGGGTAAAAATAAACATGAAAATATGTGATAAATTTTCTGATAAAGTGTTGTGCCTAAATGAGCATAAGGTTATCATGCAATAGAAAGTGGTGTTCGACTGGAAACTTGTAAAATGCAGCGGCTGTAGTTTGTTGGGGCATAGCAAGGAGGAATGTAGAGGCAAAAGTGAAGTGAGAAACGAACGGATTCAGAAATTGAAAGTGTATATTCCGGTGAAACAAAATTTGGGTAAACATGGAACTGTAAGACCAGAGATGGAAGGAGATTCAGTACATGTAGAAGGATATTCAGAACTTAGAAGAAGCAGTGGAACAAAAATTAGAAAATCCGGGGTCAGTAATCAGCAAGGAAATGGGAAACATAATGTGGGTAAAACTGGGACTGTGAGACCTGAGATGACAGATTCAACATATTTGGCAGGGGATTCAGAACCTAGTAGTAGTAGTGGATCATCCCATCTCCCCGTCACCAATTTCTTTTACCCCAAACACCTCCCATCACCACCCGCACCAACCTATTTCCTATTCCCACCAGCCCATACCTCCCATCCAGATCTGCCCAAATCTAACACCAACAACAACCAATCCGACATTGCGATATGGGTTAGTTTCCTGAGGGCCTAATCGCAGGTTTTCATCGCCGGTGGGATGGGAAACGCATGTTCATGTATTGCTGGTAGAGCTCGGGGTAACAAGATGATTTTCTTCACTGGTGGCATAAATAAGAGCTAGGGCATGTGGTGGTGGTGGTGGTTGTGATGGCTGGGGCGTAGTGGTGGTCTCTGGGACTTGTGAATGTGGTGGCTATGATGAATGGTGGTGGTTGTGGGGAGAGGGAGGAGGAGGTGGCGGCACTAGGGTGTGGCTGTGGGGAAGATGCACTAATAGTAATAATAGCAGGGATAGGGACAAGGAGGTGGCGGTGCTGGGAAGAGGGAGAAGGCGCTAGGGATTCTAACAGTGAGGGTCAGAGTACAGTGGCGTCAGCGACAGAGTACGGAGGAGCTTAGCGGCAAAAGCGGTGGAGCTTGGCGATAACAGCAGTGAGATTGGCGGCAACAGTAGTGGAGCAGCCGAGACATTTTGAAGAATTTTTGTCATTTCATTTTTTTTCATGGCTGAATTCATTTTGTCATTGCCGGAATTAGAGAGTTCGGTTATATGGCACAATTGTTTTTGAAAGTTAGGGTTAGATTGACACATACAATAATTAATTAGGGATAAATTGACACTTTCTGAGATTGTAGGGTTATAGTGACACTTTCAATCCAGATTTTTTTATGTGGGGATTTATTTTATGTGGGGGTGTGACCAAATCAAATGAAGTCATGTGTATAGTAAATCACGCACTACTTAATATTCATTAATGTTTTAAATTAGTTTTAAAGAAATAACTAATTTATTATACACATGACATCATTTGATTTGGCTCACACCCCCCACATACAATAAACCCCCACATAAAAAAATCTCCTTTCAAAATAAGGTTAGAGTTATAAATATAAATATCCTAAAATTTTATTTTTTATTGCACCTCTTTTGACTGCGGTCAATCGAAATCAAAAGTTAGGATTATTTTCTTACAATCGAAATCTTTCCACTCTAGTGTTGAGTAAAGAAAACTGTGAACAGGCCTTTCACTATTCTTCTGCATCTGGAATGATGTGATGCATCAGATTTTTGTACTCCCTTCGTCCCAAACTAAATTAAATAGAATTTTTTTACGGTATTCGAGAAACATCTTGGCTGTTAATATGTTTAATTACATATAGTAACAAGAAATAAAAAGTTGATATTTAGAAACTACTTACTACGACGCATCTAACAAAATCATACACGATAGTAATATTGTTAATATATCAATTCAAATATGTGGTCAAAGTTTAACTGTTTTGACTGTCAAATAGTAAGTGTGCAATTTAGCTGGGACATAGGAGTACTACAAATATAACAATGTAGTATTGTGTTTATGTGGAAAAAAACATGATTTTAAAGTAAGTAATTCACCATATCTGGTGTGTCTGTCATAGATGGAATAAATAGATTACATTGAGCTAATTACATTGAACCTAGATTGTTCTATATATGTACAGTATCAATCATGATCAATTAAGAGATCAATCAAGATATGATTCAATCTAATCTATCACCCCTTCCCCCCTCAAACTAAGCGTAGGACTACAGGATATGCAAAGTTTGGAACAAAACAAATCAAAAATATTTCGAGACAGACCCTTAGTGAAAATATTAGCAACCTAAAGTGATGATGGAACATGACTAACACGAAGCCTACCCGAGGTGACGAGTTCACGAACAAAGTGATAGTCGATGTCTATGTGCTTAGCCCACTTTTGTGCAACCGGATTTTGAGCAAGAAAAATGGCACTACTGTTATCGCAAAGCAGGAGAGGTGACGACGAGAGAGGAGCCTGAAGCTCCTTAAGCAGATTACACACCCAGGCAAGTTCAGCAGCAGTGTTCGCCATAGCACGATACTCAGATTCACAACTGGATCAAGACACCGTCAGTTACTTTTTAGCACTCTAAAAGACAAGATTACCCCCGAGAAAAATGTCATGGCCATAGGTGGACCATCAAGTCTCGAGACAGCAGCGAGCCCAGTCCGCATCAGAGTAACCCAAAAAGGAAAGACCACTGGGAGATGGACGAAAAGAGAGACAATGATGGAGCATGCTACAGACATATTAGAGAATGTGCATGACAACCAGATAATGATCTTCATGAGGCGACTGGAGAAACTGACTAAAAGAGTTGACCGTATGAGAAACATCTGGGTGGGTGATGGTCAAATACTCTAAGGCACCAACCAGTGAGCGATAAAACTTGGGGTTCGAGAACTCAGAACTTGAGGATTTGTAAAGCTGAGAGCTAGGAACAAAAGGTGTGGAGACAGGAGCGACATCCGTCATAACCGCACGCTGAAGTATCTCCATCGCATACTTGGCCTGTCCCAGAAAAAGTCCAGGTGAGGAACGAGAGACCTCTAACCCTAAAAATAGTGAAGTGGACCAAGATCCTTAATGGCAAACTCACGATCAGTGCGGGTGATAAATAGGCAAATGAGATGAGGATCATTATCGGTAAGAATGATGTCGTCCACATAAACCAACAGGAATAGTGTCTGTGATCCCTGGGAGAACACAAACAGAAAGGTGTCGGCAAAACTGCACCGGAATACCAAACGAAGTAAATAAGATCCGAACCACTGAAACCAAGCTCATAAAGTTTGTTTGAGATCGTAGATAGCCTTGCGAAGATAGCAGACATAATCAAGATGGACGGGATTAGTGAAACCAGCCGGTTGTTCCATGTAGACTGGTGCATCAAGAAGACCATTAAGAAATTCATTCTTAACGTCTAACTGATGAAGAGGCCAAGAGAAAGTAGTAGCCAAGGAAATAATGATTCGGACTGTGGAGGCCTTGATGACATGACTGAAGGTGTGGGTGAAGTCGAAGCTGGCAACTGAGAATATCCATGTGCAACTAGGCGAGCTTTGTACCGATCAATAGTTCCATCACGGCGATGCTTGAGGCAGTAGACCCATTTGAAACCAACGATGTTGACACCAGTAGGGCGTGGAACAAGATCCCAAGTGTGTTGATGATGAATAGCGCTCATTTATTCATCCATATCAGCTACCCAGTTAGGAACTTTAAGAGCATATCGATACTCCCGAGGCTCAGTCTGTGCTAGTAATGCCGCAAGGAAACCTGTCATCACATAGTATGTGTACTGCTTTGATGTGAGACTGCCTGTCTGAAAGCAGGTGATCATACGATGGCTCACTGGTGGCAGTGGATCAACAGTTGGAGATGGCATATGAGAGTCGTCCGAAGGTAGTAGTGAGAGACAGGTGCCAGAGAACTAGAGAGTGGTGATGGATTAGAGGAAGAATCCTGAGTGGGTGGCAGAGGAGTTGCGGACGGGCCAGATAAATCGTCCAAGTCGGGATCAATAAATGTCGAGACATCCAGAGACTCTGGAGTAGTGGAGGCAGTATCACTAGTAAATGGAAAAGAAGTCTCATCTAAACGGGCATGCCGAGTGAGATAAACCCTCTTGGTGACTGGATCTAGACAACGAAAACCCTTATAACGGGCGCTATAACCCACGAAGATGCATGAAGTATTGCGAGGGGCCAGTTTGTGGGGAGCAAATGACTGAAAGAAGGGATACACCTGACATCCAATAGGGTGAAAATTAGAGCAGTCTGGATGACGACCATAAAGCAGAGAATATGGTGAAGCATTGCAAAGAACAGGCGTTGGAAACCTGTTGATGGCGTAGGTAGCTGTTGCAAAAGCAACATCCCAGTATGAAATCAGCAAGCCAGAAGAGAAAAGCATTGATTGAACCATTTATGCACCGTGACGATGTTTACGTTCCACTCTACAATTTTTTTCTGGTGTGGATGGACAGGAAATCTGGTGAAGAATCCCCTTTCCGCAAAATGAGATCATAGGCGTGCATTGGTGAATTTTGTGCCTCCGTAACTTTGAAACACCTTGATCGAACAAGAAAATTGGTTTTCAGCCAATTTCTGAAACTGCAAGAACATCTCAAAGAAATATGATTTTCATGCCAACGGATAATACCAGGTAAATCGCTAGAGATCGTCAACAAAAATGGCATAGTAAGAGAATGATAAAACCGGAGCAGGACCCCATAAGTCACAATGCACTAAATGGAGGACAGTTTGTGCCCATCTAGGATTGTGCACAAAAGAAAGCCTTTTACATTTAGCCATTTCACAAGGCGAGCAAAGAGCATGTTTGGGTGGTAAAGAAACAACTTCAAAAAGGTACAGTTTATTTAACAAGGAAATAACTGAAATGGAAGTATGACCTAGTCTAGCATGTCAAATATCAAAAGAAACTTTATATTTATTAGCTTTAACATGGGCAACAAAAGCAGCAGCACTCTTCTCAAGCACATAAAGACCGCGATCACATCGACCTTGGCCCACGACCTCCTTTGTGAACCGGTTCTGGATCACAAACGAATTCTCATCAAAAGATATCATAGCATGCATGTCCTTAGTCAGTTTACTAATGGAAAGTATATTTTTTGTAACATCAGGGACCACCAACACATTAGATAAAGATAAATTATGAGAAAACCGATGATGCCCAATATGAGAAATAGGAATAGAACGACCATTAGCAACAGTGACATAGCGGTTACCAGAATAGGGGACAACATTGTCCAAGCCAGAAGGAGTGGATGTCATATGATTTGTATTGCCAGAATCCAAATACCAGTTGGAGGTTGAGTCATCAAGGGAGATAGAGGATTGAAAAGCATCAGCCAGATGAGCCAACTCAGAGTGATGAGCTGCCGATGATAGTCTGGAGCACTGCGGAGCCGTGTGACCAAAATTATGACAATTTTGGCATTTCGGGCCCCAGCGCTTTTTACGACTAGGATCAGCACCACCTAAAGAACGCATTGGATGACTGTAACCACCCCCACGGCCACACGTGGTGATCAACGCGCCTGGGGGTTGTGCGTGGGCTTCACGCACCGACGAGTAGAAGCCATGGTCGCCGAAAGCTGCTGCTGACGAAGCGGCGAATGCAACTGGAACGGAATCTGAACCTGTCTCTGCACTGGAAGATGTCTGGGTGAATATCTCGTGGCTACGAGCTCTTGCGACGATGTCGGAATAGGCGACTGGGTGAGTTGAACGCTGGTAAACTCGCTGAAACCGGAGCCGAGCCCACGCAGTAAGATCATGACGCAGTCTCTAGACGGGACTGGTGCGTTCATCGTAGCGAGACCATCGACAACAACCCTGAAATAATGGTGAAAGTCCATCACCGACAAGGAGCTGCGCCAGATTGTATGGAGCTCATCCCGGAGTTGAATTTCGCGAGAAGCAGAAACATTTTTGAACGTCGCTTCTAAATAACTCCACATTTCCTTCACTATGCTGCATCTGATTGTCTCCAACATGGCTTATTCGGTGAGCGACGAACAGAGCAGTGCTTGAAGCTGTTTGTCTTGCGCCACCCAAGAGTTTAAAACAACCTGGGATTTTGCGACATCCGGTGCGGCGACGCTGGTCTGAGGGTCAGAGCCGGCCAAGGAGGATCCACCTCTGGCAGAGACAACAAGCTTTGGAGTTGATCCATCCAGAAAGCCAAAAAGACCCTCAGATTCGAGGAGCACTTGGACCTGCGATTTCCACATCATATAGTTGTCGGAATTTAGTTTTTTCAGCAACATATGAATGGGGATGGAATAGCTTAATGGGTTGTCTGCCATTGAAGCTTCGGAAGGTGCAAGATTTTTCGAAAATTTTGAAGAGCAGGACGAAGCGAAAAAATCGTTACCTGTTTGATACCATGAAAGTAAGTAATTCACCATATCTGGTGTGTCTGTCATAGCTGGAATAAATAGAGTACAGTGAGTTAATTACATTGAGCCTAGATTTTTCTATATATGTACAGTATCAATCACGATCAATCAAGATATTAATCAAGATATGATTTTATATACTCTATCAGGATTGATCAGATTTTATATACTCTATCAGGATTGATCAGATTTGTGGACAAGCTTTCCTGACGAGCTTCACCAGTTCTGTATACCAACGGATACATTGGCGTCGTCAATATCAGCTAGTTGTATTAAACAAGTTGGGAACACACCCCATTGATACTATAGGTAGGTCGCCACTCCCCACCGTCCTACGTACCGTTTCCTACCACAAGCTATCCCTCCATCCCAATTTAAATTGTACCAAAATCATTATGATTTCACTGTTTAAAAAATATATTGATCGTTAATATGTCTACTTACGTGTAACAACGACGAATAAAGCACTACAACACAAAAGTCATATTGAGACGCTAAAACGTGTCCCAATATATCTTTATTGGGACGCTTCCATTCATATGGTGCTTCTAAAACGTTCTCTTATCGCGAGTCCCTATAGATATTGGGTTTCTATATTAAGCGACCATATAAACAAGATGTAGAGTTGTTTTTATGAGTCCTATTACATTAGCTCATTTTATTTGTCCTAATTACATATGTGATGAGATGCTTAATTTGTAACCGTTCTAATATACATCTATCAAGACACTTATAAATGCTCCGATAGTTTTAATATTGGTTCGTTTTGTAATGTTCTAATTATATATATAGGCACACTTTTAAAATGTGTCACACAATATTAATACATTTAATTTTATAATCGTACTAATATACATTTGTTAAGTAGGATGTTTTCATAAAAGTGTTCCTATATAATTGTGCTAATAGGCTCATTTTGTTGTAGTAAAATGTTGATATTTAGAAACAATATGTTACGACGAACTCAATAATATCATATACAATAATATTATTATTTTAAATATTTGATCAAATTTTAATAGATAATAGTGTTAAAAATTAAGTGAGCAATTTAAATTAGAACAGAGGAAGTAAGAAGGGGTTGATCGATTTTTTTAATAAATAAATAAAATTTTAAATCGTCATACCATTCTCCACCACAACCTGAGTAGGGTTTGATCGATCCTTTTCCATAAAAAATAAAAATAAAAATAAAAATAAAAATTGAATAGTCTTTCTCCATGATATAAGATAAGTAGGGTTTCGATCGACCCCATCGTCCTACTATTACTGTATTGCTTTACTAATTCATTATTAGAAAGTCGTGTTTGCTTTCACGTAAGTAATTACGTATGTTGACCAGTTATTAATATGGCAAAATTTTGAGAAATATTGTTTTTCTATAAGTTTATGGAAAGACTATGTTGACCAGTTATTAATATGGCAAAATTTTGAGAAATATTGTTTTTCTATAAGTTTATGGAAAGACCGTCTTTCCATAGGTTTATGAAAAGATGAAGTTTTCATAAGTTTATGGAAAAATGAAATTTAATTATAATAATAAAAGGTACAGATTTTTAGTTGCAATATTAAAATTTTATTATACAATGTGTAGTAGTTATAAAGTTTATAACCTGATTCATGCAACCCGAAAATTTTATCTTCATTTTTTCTAATATATATATTAAACCTTGGTCATTTTATGGCTTATGAAAACACTGTTTTTCAAGAGACGAACTCTATGAATATACGTCATTGGATTTCAAATAAATAAATGCACGTCATTGAAAATATCTCAGAAAAGGCGGTATGTACATAAGTAAATGGTAAGTCCACTGTATTTTTATATTAAATGTTGTAATTTTTTAATTAAATTTAAATACTGTCTTTTAAAAGTTAAAACAGGTAATATTGTGTGTTTGAATGTGAAAATAAATAAATATATATATAATATAAAAAAATATTTTAACATTTTAAATTTAGTATGTATTTTACAATGTATAAATTTAAAATTTTAATGAACTGTCTGCCTGTCAATAGTCCTACTCTATATCATTTTATAAAATAAGTTTTTATTACAAAAATAAAAATCTGTGCAACAAATGAAACTCAAGATCCTACAATCTTTTAGAGAAGTAGATAACATTTAGACCCTACAAACTCAAGACCGCGGGTGGAGGTTACAGGTGGAGCTGATCGGTTGGATAATTTGGCGACGATAGGAGCCGAGCAGACGACTTCAAAACGGCGGATCTGAAATCTGATGTCGATCGGAGTTGCAGTGGATGGTGAACAGAAAGACGGCTTCGGTGGCGGAGATCGGAGCTGAGCGGTGGCGGCGTTGGGATCGTCGGAGAACTGTGGTAGATCGAAGAAATGACAGTCGGAACTGGACTTGAGCGGCGGCGGCGATGAGGTGTCTTGCGGCGGAAGTCTTCTGCTCATTTTTTTTAAAAAAAAATCAAAAATAAAATACGGATGTGAAGGTCCGAACTGATATAACCTTAAGATACCAATTGATGCCGACTGATATGATGGTCACGGAAACTTTCGCTTTGCTCTGATACCAACTGATATGAATATCCTTGCGAACACTCTGGATTGCGTAATATTGGATCTTTGTCTACACTATAGATTTTGCCCAAAACCTAGTATACACGCATGATTCAAGCGTCTAACCCACATGGTACACTCAATTCCGGCTTGCTCTCTAAATAGTCCGCATGTTTAGATTACAAGGTTCTTTGATCACTAACTAGGCCGCATGATTAGTTCACAAAAGATATTGATACTTAATTAACCCGCAGGATTAAGCAACAATGAAACAATGAGTATAACTCAAACTTCAGAATATTTGATTGATAAAAAGGTGTTGTTGTATAAAAGTATATAATATCTCGGCCAAACCCCTTTATTTATGGTGTAAAATTCAGCCAGTACAAATAGAAACTGAAATGAATTATGACAGGTTTAAGAAGTTAAAACCATATCTAACTATAATACCTAAAATAAATCTAAATGATGACCATATTCATCTAAGTAAATCAATCCAAATATTGGATGAATTCTTAAATGAATCTATTTTATCTAAACTTACCAAATCTAATTCTAATCAAATCAAAACTCCAAAATTACAATATTTCAAAATTAATTCTAATATGATCACATTAACTCATTAAAAAACTCAGTGGAAAAAAGAGTATAGTATTAAACTCGTAAAAATACTAAACTGAAAAAATATAATAAATTACATTTTTGACACCTTATCACCGTCTGCCTGTCAGGAGACCTACTCTATATCATTTTATAAAATACGTTTTTATTACATAAATGAAAATCTGAGCCGCAAATGAAACTCAAGACCCTACAATCTTTTAGAGAAGTAGATAACATTTGCTGTTGTTTCAACGATTCTAACTAATACTCTCAGATTGGCTCATAGTATCTGTTTACAGATTTCTAATGAGACAATCACTTTTATTCTAAGAGAAGTAAACCAGGTGGCAGGTAGTATTGCTAAACATGATCTCAATGATAGATTGGAAAAAGAGAGCAGACTTCAATTTGGATGTTTCTAACTAGCAGATTATCTGCTTCCATTTTGTATACCACTCTTTGTGCTCTTACGAAAGATTATCATCATAAATGTTTTGTTTTATCATGATAATCTACTCCTCTGTATATCTATAATCTATAATCTATAATATAATAACTAAAACAACAAGATTTTGGACATGTGGCATTCCCTAACTTTGCCAAGCACATTGCCAAGTCAGATTTTCACTAACAAAAATACCTCATTTTCAAATTCTTTTCATTAAATTCAATTGTCATGTCAGATTTTCACTAACAAAAACACATCTATTCAAATTCTTTTCATTAAATACAATTTGTATTTAATGCACAATTCTTTTCTAAAAATTAAAAAAATGCATCAATTAGTATATTTCATTTTCTTAATTTTTTATTTGATATACGCATTTCCCAACAACCAACCTACTAATAAATGGTTAATTTTATATTGTATGACTTTGTTTACAATTTTTTTTGAAATATATGACTTTGTTTACATTTGTGCTTGGTGTAGACAAACTCTTTAACATTTCATCTTCTAAGAGTTATTTGCTTTTGGATTTCTTTCAGAATACATGGCTAAATTTGTGGACATCTACCCCCAGCGTAGAAAAATAAAAATTACATGGCTACTTTTCCAAACACGTGACCATTGTAACTGAATTAATCAAGACTGTTGAAGTAAGTGGAGTTGCAAATTTATTTTTCCTATAAGTATTTTTATATGATAATTTATATTACAACGTACACAACATTAGTGTTAAAATCTTACCTTGACTTCAAAGTCATTTTGCTTATGGTTAATTAACTTACTTTTAATTTAGATTTTGTATTTTTTATAGAGTAATGATATTCTCAGCGATACTTTCATAGTGAAGTATCAAAGTGAGTAATGTGACATAAAAAAATGACTAATATATTCTTTGTTAATTACACATTTTAAAGAATGTGATTAGTGATTTAGTCTTTTCATTAATGCCACATCATTAGCTTTGATGTTTCACTATGAAATTTCATTGAGAGTGTCATTATGTTATATGTTGTTTTATACCTCTATTTATAACCAAGAAAATTTTTGATACTTCCTTTTAAAAAATAAACAATTTTATCAATTTAATTAAATAATTATTGATTCATTATCAATAAATATTTCATATTTTATCGCTATATTTTTTGTAACATAAAGTGTTTCTATACAATAGTTAATACTAGATAATATCCGATTCACAGATTATGAACAAAAATTTAAATATATAACATAATTTATAATTTAAATAATTAATTAGTTATTTTCATATGTATATGAGGATTACACATGCTGGAAAATATATAATAAATACATATATTTATTAATATTATAATCCATTGAACGAAAGAAAATCAGCTTGATGTTTGTCGATACGTACTTATTTTATATAAAAAGTATTAAGTTGTATAAAAATACTTATACGTTATAAAAAATATAAAGTGACAAAATAAAAAGTGTCCGTTGATAATGAATGAATAATTTGATTGAAGTTATAAAATTATGTTTATTTAAAAAAGGAATTGCAAAAAGTATGTAAGGAAATGTTTTCAAAGAATAATAAATTATAAATCTATAAACTATTTAAATTACATCATATATACATATTATTCGAAGGCAAAGTCTTAGGAAAAATCGTCTTTTCATAGACTTATGGAAATATGAGGTTTATTAGAATAATAGATATTAAAAGGTTTTAATTGCAATATTATAAATGCAACCTAAAAATTTCATCTTCATTTATTCTAATTTACAGTTTAAATCTTGGTCTTTCCATAGTTTATGAAAAGATCATCTTTCTAGAGACGTACTCTTATTCGAATAAATAATTATTTTACGTTATTGTTGTACATTTTGCATTTGAAAATATTAATTTATAACACAAAATTTAAGTACATGTAAAAAAATAAGTGTAGGTAATTTTAATGGTTAATTTACTATAGCATCCTTAATGTAATTTTAAATGACTATTAATTTGACAAATGTCATCACTTCTTCCTACATCATCCTTTTAAAATATCTATAATTTATAGATATTCTATAAATATAACTAAAAGAACAACTATATGCCAAGTGTCATCCCCACACTTAACCATTTTAGTTTGGTAAATAATCGCTCAAAGAGATTGTAATGTATGCTATTACATATAATACTATATTTATACATACACCCTTTGTCCCTATCTTTAACCACGTCCGTCAATTAGCATGGCAAAATTTTGGAAAAAATCATCTTTTCATAGACATATGGAAACACGGGATTGAATTAGAATTATAAAAAATGTAAAAAGTTTTAGTTGCAATATTAAAAATTTATTATGCAACATGCTATAGCTATAAGTTTAGAGAAAAGTGTTTTTATAACCCTACCTAATTGACATAAGTGCCAATAACTTTTGATAACTGAAAGTGCAAATATAACTCTACCTAATTGATGTAAGTGCCAATATAACTTTTTCGATGAAAAGTCAATTTTACCCATTTACGAATGTGCTAATATAACCCTATAAGTTTTAAGAATGTGCTGATATAACCCTAT